>JANHZU010006346.1:134955-150699 GCA_032468055.1 Acrochordus granulatus | reverse complement strand
GTGTATTAATCATTGTTATTTGTTTCAGATATTAGGGACAATAATTTGTACATAAAATGCCATTGAAAATGATTTTTATATGAATATTTTTGGTATGGGGAACAGGAAAATTTGCTTTGCTATATAAGCATTTTGGATTAAGAGTACTTTTCCGAAACTAATTATGCTCGCAATCCAAGGTTCCACTGTATTCCAATTTCAGTTTGCTTTATTGTTGTCAAAGCTGGTGTAAGTTCCCTTCTGCAGGATGTCAGAAAGATGGATTTATTACAAGTTTAAACTACTCCTTGAGGATGGAAGAAACATAGATATAATTATCAATCAGATCCTTCAGTCTTTAAAAAGATATGTGAGCATTGTTTAAAAAATCTGCGTTAACCAAATCTTCATGTATCACAGTTCTCTTACTACTTTAAATCAAATCAAGATTCAATATAAAGAAATGGCTTGATTAAGTCACTACCATTTTCTCTTCTAAATTAAAGTTATCTTCTAAACATGGTGGTTGTTAAGCAAATCAACTTTATCCAATGAATGTTCTTTGCCGGAAACTAGAAGTAAGCACCAGAAACCAGCAAAAAAGATTGCAAATTATGGTCACAGGACTGTGGAACACTGCAAATGGTCATAAAGGTGAGCTGGTTGCCAAGCATCCAAAATGTGATCACATGACCACAGGGAAGGTGTGGCCATCATAACTTCGAAAATGGGTCATAAGTAGTTCTGGGGAGGCCTGTTATAACTGAATGATCATTACACAGCTAGTTGTAAGTCAAGGACTCCCTATTGTTGCTCTGTTCTCACAAAATTGATGCAATTTCATCCAGAAAAGTAGCTTGAGAAGTCCTCCAACTCAGCATCGATTACTCCAATGCCACATTCCAACTTGTAACTCACTGATATTTTTATATATGCCCAAGTTGATTTGGTGTCATAATTTGGAAACTGGGGCCTGGACCATTTGCTAAATAATGCAGAACAGATTTACATGTGACAGTAATGTCACAGGCAACTCACCTAGTCTCTAAAACTATTTGGGTAAACATCTTAAACTTCAAGGTCTATGTTAGGTTGCATAGTATGCATTCATTCATTCATTGTGCTGGGAAAAATTCTGAGCGTTGGACAGGTAACCAGGATTTAGTATGAGACTGTGATGGGTTTCCAAGTTTTAGTACCAGTCTAAAATTCCAGATTTTAAATAAAACAAAAATAAATTAAAAATAAAAATTCCAGATACTCAGATCTCACAGCTGATCAGGATTTGTTTCTTCTCATATAGGAAGGATATAAGTAACAATAAAGGAGGCAGCAAATCCAGAGAACTGGGCAGAGTCTTCTCATACAGGAAAGATACAAGTAGCAATAAAAGAGCAAATCCAAAGAACTAGGATAATTCTGCTTTGCTTATCATATTTCTTATACAGGAATTATCATATTATCATATAATTATCACATTATCACAGATGAAATGGTAGTACTCCTTCCTAAAATGTTGCACTGCTATCTATATTGGATTTTATAGATTTTTTCTATATAGCTCTGATGCTACCATGTATTGTAAATATTATAGTTTGTGCTGTGTTGAACTTGGAAGTATATCCAGGTGTCATGCATTATTCTTAACATCTCTATGTTGCAGGTATGGACTGGGTGGGATCCACTATTTAGATGCTGGCTATCATGACTTTCGAGCTTATTTTGTGATCCCTCGCAAAGGCACTGTATGGGTAAGTTATGCCTCCCCAAGTACTGGAGGGGATAGGGTATGACCTATTCCAGGATCATTGAAAGCTGGAAATAAGACTCATGATTCTGTCTCTTTTGCAGAGTATCTCTGGATCTGATTGGCTGAACACAGTAGCTGCAGGTGATGTCACAGGGGAATTGGTGGCTGCAGTGATGCCTGATCTCTCAGTCAACCCACTTAACATCAAGCGGTCATCCGACCGTCGATTTGTAGGTTTTGCTGCCATTGAGTATGACATGCCCACAAGCTTCATCTCCAACTAAACAGGGTAGAAAACAAGAATGGACCCTTCTGTCAATTCTCTAGATCGAGATTGGATCTGAGTGGAGGGAAGGGAAGCTGTTTATGCATTAATTGTAGCCAGTTGTGCAAAGAGAGGAATTTCTCCAAGGAGAAGCACATGGTTTGGGTTGAAGCATGTTCCCTTATTAGTTTAGAAAAGGAGGAAGAAAAAGCAGAAATGTTTTGGTTGGTATTAATATTGCAGTAAATTTCCTGATTAAATTATGAAGAACCTATGTGCTCCAAACTGCAGATACTACATTTGTATGGTTTTTAAGACTTGAGAAAGCACAAAGATTGTAGGGAACATGAATTAGACATGTATGTGAATGAGCCACGAAAATTTTTCCTAGGGTAGATTTAATTACAGTTCTTGAGAACATTGGTCTTGATAGGAAAGATGTTTGTGGCTTCTGAAAGTTTGATCAGATTGATTCCTTAAGCTGTTCAATAGCTAAGCTTACTCTTTGAGACAGTGCTTCTTAATTGTTGTTGCATCTGTTCTCTATGATAAGCCATGGACTGAAATGTAAAATTTCTTGTCACTGAGGCCATTATCCTCTTATCCTTAACACCCATTTCTCTGTCTGTTCAGTTCATCTACAAAGCAATGTTAGGACCAAGTGACCCAGTTGACAAGAGCTCAACAGTGGCAACAGCCTGTGAGAAGCCATGCAATGAATCAGTGGCCCAGAATTTCATTCTCTTCCAGGATACTGATCTGGTGAGGGCTTGGAAAAACCAGAATTCTGGTTTAAGGAGAACAGAAGTTTGGAATAAAGAATCCCATTTCAGCTTCATAAATATTCTTGGCAGGACCCTTTGTCTATCAGACCAGAGATAATTATTCATATGGGTTTGGCACTGAATCTATTCAGTGCTAACAGATGCAGCAGAAACTGTGGTTGTAATTATTTTACTCTCCCTCTCCTCTCTGTTAACTTCAAGATGCAGGGTTTACATTTCTGATTTCCATGTAGCACTGCTTTCAGGCCTACCCATTCTATAGTGTGTTTCAGACTGATAAGCCTGCATCCCAAGCTAATAAATCACAAGCTGACAACTGAAATCAAAAAGCCTTAATGGGTGAAGCACTTTATTTTCTTGATGTACTCTGACCTGCTTTTAATTCCTATTTCCCCTGTTGTCCCTAGAGGACTTTCAAGAACCTCTTCAGGCAGAAGCCCCGGAAACACACACCAAAAGAAGTAAAAGAGGGAGATGTCCTGGGACGAATGCAGCTAGAGACTATACATAAGGTAACATAAAAGGAAAAAAAATACCATACAATTCTAAAAGAAAGAAAACAAATGTTACTTCCCTGTATGTGTGTTGAAATGTAACTCCTCCATTATCTCTGAAATTTCATGGATTTTTGAGGACAGGAGATACTTTATCTGGCTGGAGGTGGGTGGGCGACTGATTAATGTCTTTCTCCTGCTTCTTATTTGAGGCACAGTGGTGCAAGCGGTTAAGAGCTCGGCTTGCTGGCTGGAAAGTCAGCCGCCTGCGTTCAAGACCTGGTTGCCGTGCAGCAGGGCGAGCACCTGCTGTTCCGCCTCAGCTCCCACCCACCTAGCGGTTCGAAAGTGCACAAGCACAAGTAGATTGATAGGTACCGCCCCTTCCGGAGGGAAGGTAACAGTGTCTGTGCACCTATGGCACCTAATTCATGCCAGCCACATGACCATGAAAGCATCCCAGGACGAACACCAGCTCTTTGGCTTGGAAATGGGGATGAGCACCGTACCCTAGAGTCAGTCACAACTGGCAGGGTCACCTTTACCTGCTTCTTGATTTGTACTATTCTTCTCCTGGCAGGTACGCTTCAGCCCGAATCTTGACAGCCACAGTTGGGTAGCATCAGGGGGTCAGTCTGGCCTTGTGCGACTTCACTGTGTTCGGGCATTGGTTTCTCCGCGCAGCCACAAGCTTCTGCTTGAGCGTCAGGCTTATTTCAATTCTGTGTTTGATGTAGAGAGACAGAATGACTGCCCCACAACCATCTCATCTAGAGTGCACAGTGCTGTCAGCTGAGTATCACTCAGGGCAGCTCAATTTGGGGCATTAACATACGTGACTGAAGAACTGAAGGCCTTTTGTGAGAATCCTAGAATTGTCAGAATATTATACAAAACACAACCAAGCATGAAATTACAGGAAGATATTGGCCATATTGAAACAGATAAGCTGAAGAGAATGACAAAGGCAGAGTTCGGCTAGACTGTAATCAGTGGAATATACTGGAGATTCTAGCAGTACCTATTGGAGGTTGGCTCCTGTTGTGAGGAACAGTGATGAGGAACAGTCCATCCCGTTATATCTCTGCACTGTGCTTCTACTTCTCTCTTTGGGGTCTCTCTTGGCATGGCAGAAAGTTTGGAAGAATGTGATCTTCTGGCTACTCCATTGGAATAGTGTCTCTTTTCCTGAATAGATCTGGAGATTCTCCTGAAGACCTGCTCTGATTAAAGAATCAACAAGAATCTATTGCCCAGTCCCTCATCCTGCTTTTCCCAGTCTTGTTGGTGACAATAACCTTGCTCACATTGAGCCATTTTGTTGTCTTAACCATTATTAAAACAGTGTTTTGATTTGTATAGTGCTTTCTTTCTTTGAAAAGGGTTTGACGTGCCCTTTCCTCCCTGTGGTGATAAATGAGGAAATAAGCCTGTGGAGTCCTTGGTGCTCTTTGAGTTTGTGCATCTTTGTTTTCAAAATGAGAGTGTTGAGAATAGAATGCACTCCAGTTACTTTCCTGGGAATCTGTTTTAAAGAGTAAATTTCTCTTGGAAAAGTGCAAGGTTGTGTAGTATGTTGTTTCTAAGGATATCTCAGACAAGACTCAGTCCATCTCCTGATCTGTCTTCCATGACAAATGCAACTCACATTCGTTCATCAGCTGTTGATACCAAGGATTTCTTTCAGACAATATAGGGTATCCATAGATTGCAGTCTCTCCAACTATCCTGCAATTTTTAGTGGTTTCCTATAACTTTCACTCTTGTGAAAAACTGAGTAAAAAACTACTATATAGTTAATACATTTGGTGTCCTTCCCCCCATTTGTGGAAAATCTCATCTCTGCCAACTCATGATATAGATCCTTTCACCTTGCTTTACCATCTTGCCTATTATAGTTGTTGATAACAAACAAGCTGTAATTCTAGCCAGTAAAAGATGCTCATAAAGAGATGAGAGTCAGCCAGCATAGATTAGACTCACATAAGCTTATTCTTTTTAAGATCTCTGAGCAAAAACTATGGCTCTTTAGAGCCTGCTTGACCATACTGTTTCCTTTAATCCCCTACTTGCACTTTAGAACAATTTATTCTACATCTCTCCAACTGACATGCTTTCCAGGTCCCAGTAAATTGGTCTGGAAGGTTACTTTATTGAAATTGCAGATACTATCAGCATTGATTTAAAATAGTTAAAATACCATCTGGATACAGTGTACAATAAAAATATTCATACACCACACAAGATAATAGACACAATTTGCGAATGCAGAAAAGACTTAGATTGAACATTTGGTGATATGTAATGTGGAGAAAAGCTGAGCAATAGAAGCAACTTCCTTTTTCCATTGATCAAGTAGATTTTGGGATCATTTATTTGGCTCCTGGAACAATGGCTTTGAGGAGGTTTTATTTTGAGTGGTTTTATTTTAACCACGTGTATCAGAAGCAATACATTTCTGATACTAATAGCTAGGGAACAGTCAGAATACTTTTTCACTCCACTGTTTGGTTGAGAATAGGATGTTGATATATCTTCAATAATGTATCCAGCAATTTGTGGTATTCCTAACTTTGGACTATGGGATGGAAGATTGGTCTCTTCAAGATTTTTGGATGCTCAAGAGAAGTTCTAGTGGGAGTTGCATGGAGAACACATGGTTTTCCTGTGCTACTTTGCAGAAGGAACAGAAACTGCCATGGAGACCAAAGTGAACATTGTCACCTAACCAACTACCTTATTCTGTCATGCTAGTTGGTGGTAAGTGATTTCACTGAACTGTCTCTGTCCATGCTGCTGAGATTTGCCTGCCTGTTGAAGAACAGCTGCAATGACCTTAACATTCACTAAGCTGAGGGGAACACAAGAGAGGAAGAAGCCTTTAACTGACATTTTTTCTATGCCTCCCACAATCTTTGCTGAACCTTGAAAGTCGGTAGTAAAAAAAGTGTCTCCAGATTTTGGCGGCATATAAATTTAACAAATAAATAAATAAATTGTAGTCTTACAAGCCAGATGACTCTTTAGGAACTTTCATTGTGTACTTAGATACTCACACACTATGATATCTATATTACAAGACTGAAGTCTGCATCTATATTCCTATTTTTTTTGTTCAGTCCAATACAACAACAATCTAATGGAACAGTTGAAGAATCTACATTTTTGCTCCTCCAAGTAGGTCTTGAATCACTATAACTTGTAAATGAAGTTATTGTGGCTGTCATAGCATACAATGTATGTATGTATTAATTTTGAGGTCAGGCCTGTTTATTTAGATGAGAAGCCTCCAGGGAATTCCAGGCTGGAAAATATAAAAAAAAATCCTGAAAAGAGAAAAGGGCAGACATTTCTATACTGTGGCCAAGAAAATGATATAGATGGGTCCTTGGAATCACCAGAAGTTGAGATTGATTCAAATAAGAATTGACTTTTTAAAGCTTTAAAAGGAGCAAAATTTGGCAAATGCCAACTTTTCTCCAAGAAAAGGAATAAAGATAAACCTCAGTTGGGATGGCAGTGATGAGATCATTGGAACTGAAGACATTTTGATGGATAATCTTGCTCTTTTTGTTCAATTTTGTTCCACAGGCAAAATTGGGGTCTTTCAAAATTGCTCTACTTTTGCACTATTAGTCACAATAGGAAGTAGAGTGGAATAACATTGCTCCACAAGCTTTAATGATTCACATTCATTTTGAAAAAATTTTGTTAACTGCTGCAACACATGCAAACACAAATATTCTCACAATAAAAGGCCTGAACAGTCTACCCAGACTGAAAACATGATTGCTTTTCATCTCAGAGCACAGGTGAGATGCTTAAAAGGCTTGCTGCTAATACCCCCATTTCCACTGGATTTGCACATCAAAATCTTTAGCAAATGAACACAGGAAGCAGTTGCAGCCCCACCTGACTGGAATGTGATATGAAGAGGCAAGGCTGAGCCTGGATCATTCCAGCGACACTTCAAAGCAGGCTTCCCTGGCTGGGCAGATAATTACCCTTAGTGCTCTGCCATTTCTTGTGTATGCTGATTGAACATGCATTGAGAGAAGGTTTTTGCTGTGAATGGCAAAAAAGGTGGTTCCTGTTTCTGGCCCTAGATTTCCAGGCACCTCCCTAGGTAGGACTGGCAGTTGAAGAGGAGAGGTAAAGCAAGTTAGGACTGCCCTTAATCCTGTGGGTCCTGGCACTGATGGCAGGTGGCCATGTCGTCCAGGTAGTGCTCCACTTGAATGGTGCATGAGAAGAAGCCAAACTTGCTCTGTAACAGGGCTGTAGCTTCTTGTAGCACAGCTTCCATGTCAGCATCAGATTCTGGAAGCAAAGATCAAAGCAGGGTCAGTTGTAAAACAACTCAGACTATTCCATAATTCACCTACAGGAGAAATTAAAACTATTATTTATAGGATCCAGGCCAGAATAGCAGAGATCCTATTTTATATCCTGAGTTCAGTCATCTGCATCTCCAAGCAAGATTGCAAAAAGCAATTTTCTGAAAAAGCTCAATGGCAGCACAGGCTTAGGATAAGATATTAAGGATTTCATTCTATAACTGGGCAGAGCCAGAAACCAACAGGAGGTGGTTGAAAGTTTTAAAGGTGAAATGGGGGCCTTATGTATCTGTAAACAAAATTTTAGATAGCTTCAAAACTTGAAAAAGTCTTCAGTCACTTCGGGGCTTTGGAGACAACAGCAATAACAGAAATAGTACCACCACAACTACCCACATTAGAAGAAAATAAAATTTTAAAAGCTCTGTCCTGTGTATCATGGTTGTATTATTTTTAAAAATTCTGTGGGTCCCCTCCACTTTCTTCTCCTTTTTCTTTCTAGGGTCCAGAAATGTGCTTCTGCCACAATCTATTTTTAAGCCTTTATCTCTTTATTCTTGTAAACCAAGTCTGAAAGCCCATGAGGGGCTACAAGTTTCCTACAGGATCTACATGCTGCTCAAAATGAGAAACAAAGTACTCACCAACAGCTACATGTACAGTCACAATGTGATGGCTGAGAGTGAGAGCCCAAAGATGCAGATTATGAGTATTCTTCACACCCTTGACAGACAGCAGTGCTTCCTTCACTGCTTGAAACTCCACACCTTGTGGTGTCCCTGAAAGACAGAAAGAAATAGCACAAATAACTGAAGAAGCTACTTGAATAAGCAGTGAAATGTTTTTAACGAACAAGAAAAGTCCAGTTGCCACAACTCAACCTCTGGACTTGCTTAACTGTGCCTACTTCAATCTCCATTCAGAAGCCTCCAATCCCTGCCTGAATTGCCCAAAGTATTTCTCTTATGTAATCCAAACCTACTATAAAGCTGTCATTTTAGGAACAGATCCTGGAAAGAAGCCACACGATGCAAGAGAATAGAGCAGTTTTCTATGCAATTTCTCCTAAGCTAAGGAAAGCACTGTCATACCAACTATCTAACTCAGCATGGGGACATTATTCTAAGACCAGTCTTGAGAAAACTTTAAATTCCATTTATTTTTGTACTTGAAATTTGAGAGTAGTAGATGTTATTTTATTCTTTGCTTTAATAACAAAAATCTCTCTCCAGCTCTGCCCCCTCAAATGGAGGGCTTAGTCACTTTCTAGATTTACAAATTGATAGCCTTGATTTATTTGAAATTTGTTGAAAAAGCCCAATGTGGATTGGGTTCACACAACACATTAAAACTGTAAAGTATTAATCAGTGTGTGCATTCACAATGCTATCTAGCATAAAGAACTGGTTGTATATGTTGTCTTTTAGCAAACTGGTTATATATCTTGTCTTTTAGCAAAGACAAGAGTTTATCCAGAATTGTTGAATTGCAGAAACTAGAAATCTTTGTTTCAAATTCTGGTTTCCTAAACTTATAATGGCTGCCATAGGTTTGGACAGCACAACAAGCCTCAGGTAGCTACTATTCCTCATTAAAGAACTTTTAACAGAGGCCCCATAAATATAACCTGCATGTTCCAATTCTGGTAATCATAAGTGTGTATTGGGGAAGATTTCCAGGAGGGTATCACTATCTGTGATGGCTCTCTTATCTAAAATAACCTTTCCCAAACAGAGGGATCCTGATACTCTTACTAGTCTAAAAGCCATTATACAACTCTTGGTTTGTTACTATAGTCTGAAGAGAGACATGGTTAGTAGTCAAACTCCTCATGTTGCCTTGAAACCCAAACCATACGTGAGCCTCCCTCATCCTGATATGGACTCCTAGCAGTTTCCAATAAATTGCCTAATGTTTCAGGATCTTTAGCTGTAATCATGCCATCTGCAAGATTCAGTTACTGTGGCAATAGGGGCACCATTAGAAGACTTAAATACCAAGTTAGGGACAGATCATTATGGAGAAAATGTATGTGGTTGCTAAGAGTCAACACTGATTTAATAGTATACAATCAATTAAATCAATGCCATCTAATTGCAAACGTGAGTGGTAAGTGTAAACAGGAAAATGCAAGATAAGAGCCCTTGAGAAACTTCAAGGTTTGCAAAAGGACAAATTTAAATTTAAATGGACAAACCAACTTTAGAACAGGACAACAAGAACTGAATATTCTTTTGTATATTAAAAATTAAAAACAGGAAACAGGAATAGACTGCCAATTTGATTGCTTTGCAACCTATAATATCCAGCAATAGATATGACTACTTGCCAAGAACCCTAAAGAGGAGCATTTCAACTGGACTTAATGTCACATAGCAACTTTTTGTTATAAATCCCATTGGAAAGCATACCACTTGTATGTTAATTAACTGTAGGTATGATAATCATCATCGAGATAATTTCTCCATGTTATTACTTTAATCAATTAAGATCTTCCATGGTTGTTTTCTAACTGCAAAAGTCGTACTCAATTTCTAAATATTTGTCAGTCGTTTTCTCATTGCAGAAGTCGTAGTACTCAATTTCTAAATATTTGCCACTTAGTCTTAAAGCAGGAGAGCTAAAGGTCAACTTATAACCAGACCCTCTGGTGGTTTCTCATTTCTTCACTTTTTAACATAAATAAACAAAAGAGATTTTTGTTATTTTCTTCCTCAATATACTTAAGGAAATCTCCCTCAGTCTTGCTATCATTCTTCATAGCTTTAAATGCATTTGCATCATCTACTTACACCGTTAGTTACAAAAAAGCATGGTTAATTATTAATAATTTTCTACAATAAAATTATCTGCAAGGATCATTCTAGAATTATTTTTAAAATTTCCATCCCCTCCTTAGTGTAGCCTCCAGGCAGTTATGAAATGCAACTTACCTTCCATGAGTACTCGAAAGACATCACGAAGGATGGTTAAAGTGGAGCCCAGTACAAAGACAGAGAAGAAGAAAGTACTCACTGGGTCAGCAATCTTATATTGGGGCTGAAAAAAGAAGGAAAGGGAATAGCAGATAGTATGAAGCATCCTGGTATTTACCTCCCAATTCTCATATGCTAGGTTGGTTTTGCAAGGGAAGAGGATGCGTCGTCACATCAAACCATGTAACTCTTATAGCCAAGGTTCTCAGTAGAATGTTAATGAATTTCTGATCTTCATTACCTTTGAGTATTTTTATACCTCTGAGCTATAAAAATCCGTATGACCACAAGATGACTGCCATTCTGATGGAACTGTAGCCCAGTTTAGCCAGTAGGCCTAAACTTTGGTTAGATAATTTCTCTGTAAATAATCAGATTCTCTATGCTACATTGCAATTTTATTTTATGGTTATTTTGTTTTTGTTTAAAAATGTTTTGCTCTCTTTAGATATGCATACTTCATTAAATTAATTGGTAAGTTTGTTTTCTTTTAGATTTCCTTTAGGCAATTTGATATTCTATTACTGGCTAGCCAACCATGGCTGCATGTTTTGTGAGAGTATCCTTAAAATTCCAAAAGTGCCCTCTGTATCATACAGCCAGAAACTTATGTCATAATACGAGTATAATTACAAGGAGCTTCTGAGTTCCTCCTTCTTCTAAATAATTATATGGACAGAAACTTAGTATCTCCTCTACTGAACATTTGAACATACAGCAAATTAAATTGAGTTGGCTTTTGGAAGAAAAATGTATCT
This sequence comes from Acrochordus granulatus, assembly GCA_032468055.1. Taxonomy (NCBI): domain Eukaryota; kingdom Metazoa; phylum Chordata; class Lepidosauria; order Squamata; family Acrochordidae; genus Acrochordus; species Acrochordus granulatus. Next base: position 139,356 of record JANHZU010006346.1, on the reverse strand, counting down.
TGTACATTTTTGTTTCTCTGAGGATGATCTCTCAATCAGATCTACCATCAGGGCACAGGTAACTAGCCCAACCATAGGCTTTTTTGAAATGTTTGAGGAAGAGCTGTCTCTTCCATCAGCTATTTCTTTATTCATCTCCAGGGTGATTTCAGCTGTGCTGGGATTCCGTATCTGCTTTTTTATACAACCATTGCTTCAGCCTGGGGGAAAGTGGAAGTAATGGAGGGATGCTGGGTCCTCATTCAGGGAGTGGGAGAAAGAGAAATGTCTGACTTGAATTGAATCGATATCATACCCTGATACTTCATACCTTGAAATAGATGACAGTGGCAGCCACAAAGACCCCAATGCTTTGAAGTAGGTCCCCCATTACATGTACAAAAGCCGCTCGGACACTGGTGTTGCTATGGGTGGGAATGGAGGGGTCATGGGGTCTATCTTCAATCTGTTCATAGCCCCTTGTGCTGAGTCCATGACTGTGTGCAGAACTTGACTGGTGCAGAAGATAGACCATGCTGTGGAGAGTTATCAGAATGGTAATTAAGGTCATCTTTGTCTCTGCTTCTCACCAAACAGTCCTAAAAAAATCCCATCTATCTCAGAAAACCTTCTTCTCCCCATACTTCTTGTTCCTTCACCAATTGTTGATGCAGAAATCTGGACTAGCATAGTATCATATTCATACTGGTGATCTTGTTTAATTACAAAATAATCAAAAGCTATATAAGAGAAGGAAACCTCCTTTGCTTTTCTCCCTGTTTCACTTGTTATCACAGTGCTCAAAGGGCAACCCAAAATATAGCAGCTATAGTATTGATCCTTAACGGCATCTCCTAATCAATGCTTTTAGGACAAAAATTAAGCTACTCAGCAAATCTTTTAGATAAATATTGTTTTGATATATATTTTTCTAATATTTTAGAATTGCTCTGCAGGAAGCAAGACTGGCTAGGTGGAATATCCCTGCCTGATAAGATCAGCAATGATTTCCACATTATATCCAGCATCTTGGTGGATTAAAAAACAATTCTGGGAAAAGCCATTTTGTAAAAATCACCAATGGAGGGAAGTGGATTCTGGCAAAATTAGATCAAAAGTCCATCTTATCCAGAAGTTTGTTTCCAACCAAACCAGCCAAATAACAGAAAACCAAAAATACAGTGGCACCTTAAAGAGAAATAGAACAAGTTTCTTATGACCACAAACAGGACCTGCTTGTTCATAATAGGGCTCCAACATGCAATCAGTGGAAGCATATACTGATAGCTTACAAGAGAAGTTAGCTTATTGTATAATAGGTCCCACATAGACACTCTACCTGATAATCATATTTACCTCCTCACAGAGTTAATACTCAAATAGTTACCCCATCCTAGTATTCCTTACATGATGTTCACTCCCACTGCACAGGCTGAAGTGCCCAACATCGCAGAGGCTTCAATCTCATAGTCGTTGCTGATTATGCGGACTGAAGCTAAGTAGATCAGCACTCCTGTAACAATCCAGATAGAGAGGACAGAAGCCAAGGCACCCAGTGTTTCTATGAGGAAAAAGAAAGCTGCTGTTCAGGTTCCCTGACTATCTTGTTCTTTCTCCAAGCTGCTCAGGAAATAGTAATGCAATCTGACACCAAAAGGACAAGGCTTTGACCTTATCTTGTCACTGTTCAAAATGTTTTGGGGAAAACTTTGGGATAATCTAAGAGCTAGCTTAATTTTTCACATTGGCCCTTTCCCTACTTGCCATTTAGAGCAGTTTTATAGTGCCCTGACAATGCCACGCTCTCCCTTAGATCATTTCCATGCATCTTTTATTGTTAACCAGAGATAATGCCAAAATAACAGTGATGTAGGCAGGCTTTATGTCACTTCTATAATGGCTGGGTGATGCTATGAAAACAGTATAACCACAATTATGAAAATGACCATGGTATGACAATACACATTTCATTACTAGTTGAAGATTTAAACAGCCTTATATTGTGATTTCCCTCTTTAAACTTACTCTCTAATCAGTTATATTTAATGAATAATTGCACTTATAAAATAATGCTCAACATTTGAAATCTGGATTTCAACAATACATGGAATGAGAACTGCCAAATGAATAAACTAGATTCAGAAGAGGCAGGAGTATTTTATTTGATAGATAACAAAATGGCAAGAGAGCTCCAGAAAGATAACTGATTTGACATTTTTATTATGTTCAGACTTTTAACTGTATAGTCCACAACAAACTGTATATACACCTTAAAATATGGATATAGTCAGCCATCTCACCTGGCTATTGAATAATGTATTTGATGAAGAATATATCATGAGAAATTCTGGGTCAGATGAAATAGAAATTGGCATTAAATTGTTGGGAGAAACATCAACAGCCTTATATATATGATGATGATACTTTGAGATCTTAAAGTGAGGAAGACCTCAGGAATCTGTTGTTAATGATAGAAAAAAAAGTGCAAAAGCTAGCTTGATGCTCAATATGAAGAAACCCTAAGATTATGTCAATACACAATGCTAACACAATGCAAATAATTCGAGAAATTGAAGTATTTTCTTAGGTTCAAAAATTTACAGGGATGGTGAAATCAAGGAAGAAAGACAAGTTTAAGGAAAATATTAATGTGAAGAGAGAACAAGATTGCATTATCAAGTCTATGGTAAATAAGTCTATTTATGATATATGGCTATGCAAGCTGTAAAATTGATTGAGAATAACTTGGATGACAAGAATAAATCATTCATCAGAGGAAGTAAAACCAGAGTGAATACACATTAATAAATAATTTAATGCTGAAATAGTTTGGATACACAATGTGAAAAGACCTTTCTCACATTGAAGAAAATCCTGATATTTGGAAAAATCAAAGGCAATAAGAAAAAAAGGTAGCTTGATGCCATCATTGGTACAATTTATGCTTGCAATAACTCAAATAAGTAGTTATTAATAATCTTAGAGAAGCCACTACAGAGTTCCCAAACTACCAATAGTGTAGAGTGACATCAGATCCACTCTACCCAGGCCATGAGTTGGTAGATGATGTGCCAAAAAGGAACAACAGTAAACACCAGAGAAGTAAATCATTCTGAGAACCTATAATAGGCACACTCCCATATTTGGGCAACATCTTTCAGTAATGAGCCATAAAAGAGTTGCTCCATGAGTGAGATGGGTGGTTTCTAAATTTGATAAATAAATTTTAAAAAATATGGATTGATGAAGAAACCAGGGGTATGATGGCATTGTTTTGTGCTGACACAAGGAGTGGAGGAAATAGGAAAGAGAATTTGCTATAAAGCTAATTGGGTGATATTGAGTACATCTATTTTCTTCAGCCTATAAAGTTGATGTGAGTTAAAATACAAATTACTTTTCCTAAATTTAGTTGAAGAAAAAATCAATTTCACATTTAACTAATATTGTTATTCTTTTATTAATTACACTTATCTTTAAAACTTCATTTCAAGATAATAAATCTCCCAAGCAGCTTATAAATAATCTTTTTTTTCTTCTGTTCAATCATGTTCTATTCTTAGACGCAATTTGAACAAGTTCCTGCAGTTTTCTTGACAAGGTTTCTCAGAAATTGTTTGCCATTGCCTCCTTCCTATGGGTGAGAAAAAAGATACCCAGTGAGCTTTGTTCCTAGGTTGTTGTTGTTGTTGTTTAGTTGCTCAGTCATGTCTGATTTCTGTGTCCCCATGGACTGCAGCATGCAAGCCTTCCTGTCCTTCACTGTCTCCCAGAGCTTGCCCAAACCCACGCTCACTGCACCAATTATGCTATCTAACAGTCTCATCCTCTGTCATCCCCTTCTCCTTTTGCCTTCAATTTTTCCCAGCATCACGGTCTTTTCCAATGAGTCCTCTCCAATGAGTTTCCAATAAATTCCAATGAGTATTTGAGCTTAAGTATCTGTCCTTCCAATGAAGAGTCATGCTTGATTTCCTTTATGACTGATTGGTTTGATCTTGCAGTCCAAGGGACTCCACACCTTGCAGGCCAAGTTTTCTCCAGCACCACAATTTGAAGGGATCAATTCTTCGGTATTCTGCCTTCCTTATAGTCCAGCTCTCACAGCCATACATTACTACTGGGAAAACCATAGCTTTGACTATGTGGACCTTTATCAGCAAGGTGATGTCTCTGCTTCTTACGACACTGTCTAGGTTTGCCATAGCTTTCCTCCCAAGGAGCAAGCGACTTTTGATTTCATGGCTGCAGTCACCAACTGCTGTGATCTTGGAGCCCAAGAAGGTGAAATCTGCCAATGCTTCCATTTCTTCCCCTTCTACTTGCCAGGAAGTGATGGGACCACTTGCCATGATCTTAGTTTTTTAATGTTGAGTTTCAAGCCAGCTTTTGCACTCTCCTCTTTCACCCTCATCAAGAGGC
>JANHZU010006346.1:112343-128684 GCA_032468055.1 Acrochordus granulatus | reverse complement strand
GACTCCGGGAGGCAGTGCAAGACAGGGGGGCCTGGCGTAATGCAGTCCATGGGGTCGCGAAGAGTCGGATACAACTGCGCGACTGAACAACAGCAAGCCATTATTGCTGAAAACCAACAATTCAACTTCTCCCTAATCTGTGGCACGAAGTCACAGAAACACGGCATCAGCCATTCAAAATTGGATAATACACTTTAGAAATCCATAGAAAAAATTCCAGTCCTGTTCATGTATGTGATGTGGCCTACACAGTTTGCCTCCTCAGCCTGAACCACAGCCTACTTTCCTGCCTCCAGCTGAGATTCCCTGAGATGGGTGAAGGACAGCTCCTATCCTTGCAGGACAATTGACCCTAGTGACCTTCACCTGGGTCTGGCTAATCTGAAGAAAGGATGGAGCTTATTGTTGAGTTCAAGTTCCTGCCCCTTCCTCAAATGCAAGCAACAAAAAAAGGCAGAAGGAAAACAGTGACAATCCCAAAGAGCAGACTTTACCAGCCCACTACTCATCTGTGCCTGGCATCCAACAGAGTTATGGAAGCAGATGGGTATAAAGCTAAGCAGCCACCCAGCCTGCCAAAACAGCAACCAGAACAGCAGAAGAAGGGATAACAAGATCATCACCAACCTCTTCCCCAAATTTATCCATGAAAGTCCTTCCAGGTGGCCTTCCAATTCAATTGTTGTGCAGAAGGTCTGTGTTTACAGTAGTGAAACAGATGGAGTAAAAACAGAATGTCTGTAGTTGTGTGACCTACAAAGCTTGGTCACTTTTAAGCATTGTGTTAGTGTTGTTTTTATGCAGTTTTAGTATGTTATGCAAATATAGTCCCTTTGGTTAATTTATGCTTCTAGTATTATGTGACTCAGAAAATGGGTCAGTTCAGCAACTGAATTAAGGTGTAACTAGGTCTAGCTAGTCAGTGGTTCCTCTTCTGTACAAACTGACATGACAAAAAGCTTCCTTTTCTCTCCACCCTCCCAACTCAGCTATCAGGAATCACTAGTGTGCATTCCAGAGCTGTGCCTGTCAGCATCTTTGGTGTAATTTTTAGAAAAGGTTCCTGTAAACTGAGATCAGAGCAGAGGCAATGGGGTGGGGGAATCCATTGGTCCCTTTCCCCTCACTGCAGGCACCACTGAGCAATAATGCTCCTTTGGTGTAGCAGCCAGGGTAGGAGTGGGGGGCATTTACTGCAGCAGCTGCAAGAAAAATCCCTCCAAGTTTCTTGACTTTCTTGATTCCGCATTAGGAGCAGATTCATTTGCACAGAAAAGGCAGGCAGGAGGGGGAAGAGGAACACAGGCTGGAGAACCAAAACATCCTCACCAAAGCAGCCTCCATCTCCAAAGCCCCCTCCTTTGGTCCTTCCTCTCTCACTTCCCTTCTCCCACCTGTAATAAAGCTGCACTCCCTTCTCCTGCATCCCACAAGTATGGAGCCATGGAGGAGGGGGAGGATCAGCAGCAGGAATCAAAGATATGTCCTGGCTTTGAAGAGCTGCAGGGATTTCAGGAGAGGAAACAAAGCAAACGGCAGGCGAATGGGGGTAGGTCCGGAGAGAGGAAAAAGCTGGGGACTCGATAAAGACAAGCAAAGTTGCCCTTAGCCGTCGAAGAAAAGTGGAGGGGACCACCGCAAGGCAAGAAGTAGATGGTGGAAGAGAGGAGACTTAGAGAAGGGGGTGATGCACGCACGAGGCGGGAGGGGGACAGGGGGAATCCAGGCTTTCGGTAAGTGGACGCTTGCCGGAAGCCACGATCCTGAGGGAAAGATGCTTCCCCGAACAAGAAGGGAACCCGAACGTCCTTCAGAGAACTCCGGGCCTGTCTGAAGATCAATGGCTTTGCCTTCCGTTGGGCTCCGAGAGGCCGCGCTGGAGAACGCGCCCTCTGACAGGACTTGGGGATGGGCGACGGAAGAGTCCGCGGCAGAAAGGGAGGGCTGCTGTACGGGGCTGCCTCACCTCTTCAGGCGGAGACTACTGGAGCTGCGGCTGCTCTGGCTGCTCACCAGGCGGGCGGTCTCGGAGGGGTCCCCCTCGGCTAGAGTAGGGGGCTCCATCGCCAGGAAGCTTGTCTGCAGCGGGCCGAGCTTGACGGGCCCGCAAGCAAAGCGCTTCAGGCGCGCTCAGCCGATAGTCTCTTTCGTTTCGGCTTTTGCTGCCGCTATTTTCGTCGTCGAGAGGTCCGGACTACAGCAGACACAGGTGGGTGGAAAGGAGGGTCGGGGCTGGCCCCGCCCAACGCCTGTAGACTCCTCCTGCTGCAGGCAGCCCTCAGCCCGCCCACTCCGGACCTGCCGTTCCCATCCAGCGCGGGTGATTCCCGCAGCGCTTGCCAGAACTAGAGGAACGGAGGCTCGGTTTGGCACCGCTCGGTGTCTCCTGCCAAGAAGTATCTGGACTATCCTCTAGCCGATTTTCCGTGGCTGGTGGGGCGAAGCCGAGCAATATCGTACCGATTCCCCCGCAGAACAGGAGATCGATCCGGCTGCGAAAAGGCTTCCTTGGAAAAGCGCTCCCGTTGGATTCAGCCGGAGGGCCTCTGTGACCGGACGGAGAGGTTTTAAATCTACTTACTCCCCGATCCTTAGCTGAATGCAGCCCCTGAAATGCAAAAGAAGTTAACATCGCAACCTTCCTCGGGGACGGATAGCCGCGTATCTAAGAGGGACTATGCCGATGGGGAGGGAGAGAAGAGAAAGGTCGCCGCCGCCGCCGCCTTCCGTAGAAATAGAGAAGACGAAGAACGCCTGGCTGGACAGTTTTAGCGATTAACATACGTGTCTTCTCCTGACTTCCATTGAAAACTCAATCAGAGCTAAAACTGGTCGCTACCGAAGGATAAGCCAAGGGGCAAGAGGAGGCGGAAGACGTTGATTCCTCTCGGAGTGGAAGGCAGATCACTTTTTTTGTATAAACTGGAGATACATCAAGGGCATGGGAGTCCTTCAAGTTCACGAAGAGGGACTCTCTGAGCCGAAGAGGAAGACGCCGGAGATGCTCTAGAGCTCAGGAAGGTTCAACTTCTCTTGCTTCTAAGCGTTCCGGGTATGAACCCTCCGAGGTAGGCTAGTTCAGGAAACAATCTGCACAAGTTTTATTGGAACCATACTTTGCTGACATAATCTGTAGCAGCAGAATCACGAAAGCCTGACTGCGTTTGCCCTTTCCTACCTTTTATACCCCCGTGAATTATGTGGAGTCCGTCTGAGCTTTCTGTTTCTGGGGCTTAAAATATGCTGTTTTTGTAACGTCTTATTTACAGTGTTCCAGGATCGTCTCTGTGGTTCTCTGCACCAGTTATCTAGGGCAGTAGCCATTCCCCTACAGGACACAGCTGCTCAACTGAGCTTCCCTTCCCCACAGCCCCTCTTGAACCCTTCTATTTCCAGCTTACTCAATTCATACCCCCACTCGCAGCTTGGTCCGTTACAGTTGGGCACAGAGAGGGCAACCAGTGAATGAGCAAGACTTAATTTGCTGTTTGGAGGAATGTTGAGATGAGAGAGCATTTTGGCACTTGGGGGCTGGCAGGTACAGGATTGATCTGTGGGCTTCCTTCACAAGGGACAATGGGCATGGATCACCCAACTCACTGGGCATCCAAGAATGAGAGTGACATACTATCAGGGTTGCCTTGTGCTTGGATTCACAATATTGGCCCCATCTGCCAGGTGTTGGAAACTTGGGCAGCTGTTCATGCCAAGTTCTCCCAGAGCAGTAGATGACTTCGAGGAGTCTGTCAGTTGGGCACCATTTCTACAAGGGTGGAACAAAAATATAGGGCCAGGTCAGGCAAGCTCCCTCATGACGGTGGGAATAGAACCTGGGCCCCACCAGCAGCCCCAGTGACCCCTCCCAGAGGGCTGATTCTTCCCCACATCCCTTTCCAAGGGGAGCCTGGTAGGCGGGGAATAACTGCTTTTGGGCTGCTTCTGGGCAGGTGAGGAAGTCTCCAGACAAAAATCAGTCTGCTGGCGCTGGAACAAGAACCGAAAATCCGAGGTGAGTAAAGGCTTCCTGGCGCAAATAGAGTGGCCAATCGGACTGGGAAATTGCTGAGCAGTTGTTGGCACTTGGGGCCGAGATGACAAGACGAGCCGCTTTTTAAAAGGTCGGGCTCAGGTGAGGACCAAACAAACGCGGGCGGAGGAAGGTTTGCTGGTGTGGTGTCGCACCTTAAGCCTGACTGAGGAAACAGTGGGGCTGTGGCAGTGGGGAGGATCTGGTAATCAGGAGACTGTTGTGCTTCGTTTAAGCCCTAAGAGAAGTTCTGCATCGCCGCCCTGGAAGAAAGCAGGAGTTCCTTCTTGGAAGGCATTGCACCATTAATTGGCTGAGTTAATGGATCGAGAAATTTTCCACTGACCGGGAGCCCTCCTTTGGTGAGTCAGCTGCGCTGGATGATGCCGAATGGGATGTCTCCTGGGTGGCTGTGTTCCCAAAGCAGGTTTAATCCGGTACAGGAAAGACTTAGCACCCCTATTGGCACAGTATGCTGACCTGGGCTGATGTAAACCATGATTCGTTTTTTTCAAATTTATTTATCATCATTATCATTTGGACTTAGCGTGTGGTGAGAATTCTGTGTGTGGAATTTGTTCATAGTTCAACAGTTTGAGCAAATCCAGAAAATGAGCTGATACAATAACCAGGAAAAGCTTATTATAAGACTGCAGCCGATGGGGCTCTGAATAGCGCGTAGGGAGGACGGTTTCCTCTGTCCAAAGCAACTCTTAAGGCAAACCGGCCCCGCATCTCCAGACCCTCAAAGAGGACCCGAAGGCTGCCGAAGACGACGCGAGGCAGACCCTCTCTCGAGGATCTGCCTCAAAACGGGACTAGTTGGTGAAAAGTTGACCTCGCGTGGCAGACAGGTGCCCAGACCTAACCCCAAGGTTTAAGGCTTCCAGCAGACTTCTCTCGGTCCTTAAAACCCTCAGTAATACTTCGAGAGGAATCAGGACAGCCGATCCGGCCCGCCTGGGCAACCACCAAGGAGATTTGTTCAGTAAGGCGCTTTTTTAGACCGCCTGTCCAAAAGAGGCTCCACGTTGGAGAGATCCAACGCCCGCTGCGGACTAGGACAGCAGCGATCAAGAGAGGGAAAATCCGAGCGCCTGGAGACCTGGCTGGCCTGGGCCGGGAGGCATTTCCAGAGCCCGCAACGCGAGCGGTCCGGGCCACCTCTGCTGCCGTCGCGGGCTGCTGGGCTCCAGAAGCACCTCGGGGGACGAGCGCATTGTCTTTAGCTCGAAAGCCATTGCGACTCCCTGCGCCGACGAAGGGGGGGGGGAGACTGGGAGCCAGGCTGGGTCGCAACCGGGGGGCTCGGCTTCAGCAGCCCTTTGTCCTCTTCCCTACCTGGAGAAATCTGATGTCCGCTGCCATCGGATAATAATTCTTTATGATTTATAAAGAGAAAAAAGATCTTTCCCTGCCTCGTCTAAATCGAATATTTTTTTCATAACCGAATTAAAGCGAAAGCCGTTGGCTGATCGCTTGTCAGCAAACGCAGGGTTTTTACTAACACTCTTTTTGTTAATGAATAAAACACCACATGCATCAACAATTATATTCCATTTGTAAAAGAATAATTAAACTCAATTGCTTTCAAGGAGGCTGAAAAACTCAAACCCTTAAATAAATTCCAATTTATTTGAACAATTTTACTTTAATTATTCCTTTCTATAAATGTTTCTAGACAGAAACCATGTTCCTTAGAAACATATTTAAGATATTCCTTTTCCACTGAAAGACAATGAAACATTTCATTGCTTTGCTAATGAAATGCAGATCATAATTTATATATTTAAGCTTAAAAAAGTTTTAAAGTCTTTGACATAATTTCATATGTAATTTTAATTTTTGTCCTACCATTTGTTAGGATTATTAAATTAATTTTGGCACTATTGTTCAACATGGGAATACTTTTATCAGGGAAATGTACCTCTTTTCTTTGTCTGATTTTTTTTTTTAGCATTATTCCCTCTTGGCAAATTTTTATATCTAATAGAGGAAATCACTTTTCTTTGGAAGAAGCTTCATGAAGAATCTGTTTTGGTTCCTATAATTATTCTATATATGAATACTAGTATTATATTACCTAGAAATGCAGTATTTTCAAAAGTTATCAGTGGTCTCACAAATCAGTATAATTCAGTGATTATCAGCATAATTATCAGTGATCTACTTGCATTTATATTTCTTCCAATGTTTTCATATAACATCTAATGTTTACATTGTAAAAGAATGGATATGTGTTCTGGTTATATGACAAAATTATATCTTAGAATATGAGCTTCCTAAAAGAGACTGAGACAATTCTTTTCCTCAGTTTTTGAAATCTCCTTACTCTATTATTCTTTGGAACTCTTTTCCATTTACAATATTAGTGGTATAAGGGAAATGCCTGGCAATTATATTCTTTTTGCTGGCAGCAAATCAATTGCAATTATATTTTTCATCTCATTAATCTCAAGCCTTTAAAAATCTGACAATTATATTTAGTCCCACCTGTTCTGTAGTACAGCTTAATACAGATAAGTATTCCACCAAATTTTAAGCTTAAGATCATATGATACTTAGTATTTTTTTCTTATCCCTGTTGGTGACGTTGGAATTAGTTTTCAGGATTTTAAAATTCACTATCTAAGGATTAATATTTGTCTGTGTTTGACATGATGTCTTTGTAGAAAGTACTGCAAGAGAAATATAAATATTATTTTCAGGAACATTTTCATTAAGATTGATGGGATCCTAGCTTTGAAATAACCCATTTAAACATAACTTAGAGATCTTTACCCCAATGGTAGAGGAATGTAGGCAATATATTAAATAAACACATTCTAAACATGTATATCTAAGGCTGTTGATGTATGAATTGCTCCCTTTTATTGATTCTCCTAATTAATAGGTGATCTTTTAGATTTCTCTGTATTTATGTCCAGAAAGCTTATAGAACATAGCTATTTCTCTGTTAGGTCTGTAATCAAGGATCCCATCCAAGTAAACAGAGAATTTTGTCACATGGTATATTTTTTACCTCTTTAACATTTCCATCTTCTCATAAATGTCAAATTACTAAAACAAAATGGGACCTGAATTTAAAAAATCCCTTCAAATTATCCTTTTAAAATATTTTCATTTGGAGAGTACATTAATTTAAAAATGAAATTGGAAAGGAAGAATGGAGTGTAATAAAAGAAACAAAGATCAAGTCCATCATGAATTAATGATAAAATGTATATCTATTACATTGGTTACATAGGATATTAAAGGTGTGTTGGACTCCCAAATTAAATTAAACTGATCTAAGCTCCTTTTTATTATCTGATGCCTGCTCCTTTAATGAATTATAGAATTGCCCTGTCTTGGTCCAAACTAAAATCAGAAAACTGGAAAGAGAAAATAAACATAAAGTAAATATCTCTGAGGAGGCCATTTCACACCAAAATTGTTGTTCATATCAGTTCATGGCTGGCTACCTAACCTTGTCAGAGAGGAAGGCTTTCAAAATGCCTTTTAATATACAAACCAGCAATGGGTAATAATTCATTTAGGAAAGGTCAATCACAGAATATCTAGTTGGAAACAGTTTCCATAATTTGGACAGCAATTACAGATCTACTCAGGCAATGGTACTCAGTCACTTACCATCCATGTGATGCTGCCTCCTTCTCATTCTTAGACAATTTAGTTTTTCCAGTTTGGAACCCTGTATTTGTTTTTCTCCAAACACAAAATTTACCATGCAAACGTTTAAGGTGTTCCAGGGATGAGTTTGAAGACATTGCAGCCAGCGAGAGAGATGTTCTCAGCTCTTATTTATGTATTTATTCACCAAATTTATATAGTTGCCTATTTCCCAAATGTGACTCTGGACTGCATACAATAAAAGCAAACCTTATAAAAGAACATTAAAAAATTCCATAACTAAAAAAATCAATAATTATTAAAAGACTACCAGGGAAGATAATTCAGTGTTACAGGCAATACGCTGTAATCATCTCACCAAGCCTACTGACACTGCAGTGTTTTGAGGGACTTCCAGAAAGTTACTAAGGATGGGACTATCTCACGTGGGGGAGAAAATGATGTTCCACAGGGTAGTGCCATGCCAAAGAAGGCCCATCTCCTGGATCCTACCAGATATAACTCTTTAACAAATGGGACCTGCTGCAAAGCTCTTCTGCTGGACCTGGTGAGATGGGCTGATATAATTGGGAAGAGGCAATCCGTCAAATATAATTGGCCAACAAGAGTCCCCAACCTGATTGCTGAATGTTGTAGTTCTATGCCCCTTTTAGCTTTGGATGTAAGAGACTGGAGAGCTAACCTTGCTCTCTTTGCATTCAAATAGCAAATTCCCAGAATATTGATTTCTCTGTCATCAAGCAACTCTGTTCTTTGGTATGTGTGTACATTACATATGAAAGCCAGAGAAAATAGTAAGTGTAAAGAGTGTTTGAGGCACAAACACAAATGCAGAACAGGGATGGATGGGTGGTCAAAAACCAAAGATCCAGAAAATATTGAGAGTTCATGTTCTGGGATTCTGTTTTATTATTTTTCTATAACTTTTACATAACATTTCTATAACTTTTTGCAAACATTTTATATGTTTTATTAATTATTAATTAATTAAATAGGTGGGCTTTTGGGGTGGCAGGGGGAATTCAGAACAAGTATATCAACCTTCTAATTTTCTGACTAGATTATCATCTGAATTAAACCAGCAGGAATCTGATGACCTATAATTGGCAGCAGTCATCTGGGTGGTTTTGGGCTAGTCATGATCTCTCAGTTCACCTCACCTCACAAGATCGTTGTGAGGAGAATTATAGGTGAGAGCATTTTATTTATCAAATTTATATGGCCACCCATCTCATACAAGGTGACTTTGGGAGGTATACAATAAAACGTACAATTAAAACTTATAAAGCATTAAGTATGTATATCTTGAATTAACCTAAAATAAAAATAAATCTGTAAAATCCTGGGAGCCCTGTTTGAAGTAGCAGACAATAATTTAAAACTAAATAAATAATTAAAAATAAGACTTGAACCCACAATTCTACCCTGCCATATATTAAAGACTGACTGGTTTTCCTTATGGCAATGGATGCTGGGTTGGAGGGTAGATGACAGCAGAGAATTCACCAGTTGCTACTAGGAAATTAAATTGTGTGAGTCCAGAAATACTAGCTGACCACGGTATTGAGGTACAATAAAGGTAAGTTCTGAGGGCACTGCAATTTATACTTTTCTCTCTATTCTCTCCCACTAATTTATTCCATTCCCGTGATCCTGCTCAGATAAGATACTGTATTTATTTCCTGATAAGTTCATTATATAGTGACTGCCAATGTAATCCTTTAGAACAGGATCCTCTATCTCCTAAGCATTAAAGTTCTAATTCTTTCCCCATGCATGGTGCCTGAAGGTGATATGATCTGTTGTTGGTATTTTTTTTCTGTGACTTTATGTATTTATATGTAAATATTCAGTATAATACTATTAATAACAATAGCATCACCAGGAAAAGGAATCTGAATGTGCTTCTAAATGTATACGGTATGGTGAAAATTTTTGTCCAAAGCTACTTTTTTAATAAAGTATTCAAAAAATGTTGCCAATCAGTGTGTGTTGACCTCATTTGGCCCTCAAAAGGTCATATATACATTTAATCAGGCCAATTCAAAATCTAATGGTTGTATCTGCATCACATCTTTACTTTGTTTTAACCTTCTTTACATAATGTCTCCAACGTTTTACCAGGCACACAAATCACTAAATCACAGATTGCCTTTCTATGTTTCTGATGATGAAATTACCCATAACTAAAAGCTCTTAATTCAGAGAAGAGTATTTATCAGTATAAATGCAAATAGCTTCATTTCCCAAAGACTCAAGTTTCAAACTTTAACAAAATCCAAATTACATTTTTAAAACTAAATTTTTGAGGAAAGCTATGTTTTTAGCCTCTTTGTGGGATCAAGTGTGTGTGTAGTAAATCAGGTAGTAAGCAATGTGAACTTCAAGGGAAAGGAATTTCTCCAAAGCTGGTGCCATCACCAAGAAGGTAATTATCTTAGCAAATTCTAGCTGAGCCTCTTTCTGGATTGGCACCTGCAAGAAATCTTTGAATGATTATTGTTCATATCACATAGGATAAGCTACTTTTTAGTAGCAAAACTCCAGTCCCCTTTGAAATCTGTATATCAAAGCAAACACACTGAATTTAATCTGGAAAAATAAGGGTAAGCAATTTAGTTTTGCCAGCACAAATGACAAATGTTGGGAAGCATCCAACAGATGGTTAGTTGCCATATTTTGGATTTACTGCAATTTTAAAGTTTCATTCAAAGATGAACAAAACTTTAAAATTGCAGTAAATCCAAAATATAGAGTATATTACATGTAGAATATCTTAAAATAAAATAAACTAGAGGTAACCACTGCATGGACAACAGGGATTTTCCAAAATGGGATGGAGATACTAAATGGAAAAAAATAGACACTCCTTGTCACCTTGTTGACTTGGGTACATGCAGGATTAAAAAAGACCACCAAACTATTATTCCTGTCCCTTAAAGAGAAAATACACACAATTTAGGTAAAGTCCCATCCACGCCCCCTCCCCAACCCAGCCCACCAGCCAAATGTTTTGTTTTGTCTTGGCTCATTTTTTGCCTGTTTTACCTCATCTAATCTGCAATATAACCCAAGTAGGAACCCATAAAAGAGCCCAATGCTTCCTGGTGTAAATAGGAAGAAAAGATTTAAGTGCAGATTATATCCCAAACAATCCTAGTTCTCCATTTCAATATTAGAAAATATGGAGGACAGAAAGAAACCTTGTGGCACTAACAGCCCAATGGATAGAGTACAGCCATAATCTTCAAGACAGCCATCAGGAAACAGCCTTTGAAATAAGAGTGGAACAATGACAAAGCTGTGCTTCAGTCTCCAACTCCTCAAGGCAGTCCGTGAGAAAATTATAGTCCAGGATATAATATGATAATTAGGCACATAGAGAAACAAACTTTGCTGAAGGAAAATTGGAGATTTATGCTGGTAATAATAGAGATTTGATTTTAGTGAAGAGGTAAGTGTAGGACACCTGTGAGAAAAAATAAATCCCATCCTAGTTACTATGTTAGGAATTCAAGATAAAAATACCATATTAATGCCTTTATAGAAATTTCTGGTACATCCATCCCAAAATGGATATAATAGAATTGGAAAATGTGCTGAAAGAGGAAGCAAAATTGTCAGGGGACTTGAAAACCTTTCCTTTGAGAAAAGGTTAGCATGTGTGTGGCTTTTTAGCTAAGAAAAAGGGTGAGGGAGGGAGGACATGATTGAGATATATAGAATTATGCAGGACATGGAAAAAGTTAAGACTTTTTTTACTTCTCTGAAAGCACTAGGACTAGCAATCATTCAATTATGCTGACTGGACTGAGATTTAAACAGAGGAAAGGAAGTACTTCATAAAGCACATAATTAACCCATGACGTTCATTACCATAAGGTCTGTTGATGGTCACTAGCTTTGATGGCTTTAAGAGTATTGAAAAAATTAATAAAGAAGGGCTATTGGGCTTAAGAATTCAATTTACCTCCAGTTCAAGGCCAGCATGCCTTCAAACAGTTGCAAAGGAACAATGGTGGAGAGGGGTACATCCCAGTTTGCTGCTTCTAAGTACTTCAGAGATATTTGGTTGGCCAATGAGAGAAACCAGTGGTTCAGACAGGCTTGCCCTGGTTCATCAGGGACATTGTTATGTAAGCATACAGAAGCCCAAGATTTACAAAAATACTCTTGTAACCTCAACAGACATGGTTGAGGTGATCCAGTAAATCCTGAAGAGGTTCATACACTGTGCTATGCTATAATGTAGTGTGGCTGGGGGATTCTGGGAATTGGAAGTCCATGTTGTGCAACTTAGGACACCTCCCCTTTAGGGACTCAGTGTTTGAAACAATGATCTGTTGTGCCAAAATGAGGGTATTGTATGAAATACTTTTCCGGCGGAGATTTGGAGGGCACAATCCTCCCTTCAGGAAAGCATTTCAAGGGAGACAGTGGTGAATGTTACTACACCGGTAGCAACTTATTCAACGTCACCGACGGCTGGGGTCTAGCGGCGAAGGCGCTGGGCTCGTCAGCCGAAGGGCAGCCGTCCGAGGCCGCGGCGCCGCGCAGCGGGGTGAGCTCCCGTCCTCTGTCCCAGCTCCTGCAGCCCAGCAGTTCGAAAGCGGCGAAATGCGAGCGGATGAAGAAGTCTGGCTCGGCGGGAAGGTAACCCAGCAGCCGCGCGCCTCGGCGTACAGTCAGGCCGGCCACACGAGCACGGAAGCGTCTCCGGACAGCGCGGGCTCCTCGGCTACGAAACGGAGATGAGCACCGCCCCCTAGACTCGGACACGACTGGACAGGGGAAACCTCTACCTTTTTCTCTTTACTGCTGTCGCTTCAGATAATTGCCACTCTCTCTTCTCCCCCCCACCGTGTCTTCCCCCTCCCTTCTAATCGTCAGCTGTGGCATAACACTCCCTTCTAAAAATCATGTTGCACGCGTCACACGAAGCGGATGGCGATCCACGAAAGTTACACGATACGTTAATTTTTGATTTGCTACCGGACTCTTCGACAATGACTCAGACTGTCGGCAGATGGAAAGGGGCCAGTTTCAATTCCCTCCGTAGGGATCGAGATGCGACTCGGCACGGTCTGAACGTGGCTTCCCTCAGGGAAGGCCCGGCGACTCGCCGTCTCCACCGTGAGATCCGCCCCTCCCGCTCGCTTTTCTTTTATTCTCGACGGTGTTCCTGACTTGGCGGAGAGCGCCGTTTCGCAGTGCGGGGACGAAGTTGACGAAGCGAAAACGTGGCCATGCGCCGCCACGCCTCGACGTCCTCCCGGCAGGCAGTGCGGCTGCAGGCAAGGGACTGGCGGGAGCGTGCTCGAGATGGCGTCTGCGGACGGCGTGGTTGAGGAAGCTGTTCCGGCTGTACGGCGCAGCAGGTGAGAAATCAGATCAGGACGAGTGGACCGGGGATCGCGTGTGGATCCCGAGCGAGTACTCGGCCGTCCCGTGTCGGCCTCGCCTTGGAAAGTTCCTCCGGTTTAAAATTTCCTCTCCACCTTCCCGGCCACGTACTTCTTCCGCCGCCCGCTGCCCCGCTTAGTTCTCTCTAAGCTCGGAGACGCGTCTGAACCTGAGTCCCGGATGCCTCAGGAGGTCGGACATGACAGGGTGGCGCGGTTCGTGGACCTCTGGGATGGGGTGGAGAAGCAGCTGCCGCATGCATGACTTTCTTCGGAGGGCCGGGCGAGCAGCCTCCCTAACGTGTTCACTTCCCTCCGGCTCAGCGGGAGCAAAGGAGCCGCCCTGAACAGCCTTGTCAGCCGCTTGCCGCTCACGCCATCGCTTTCCCCACGGAAAAGGACCACCAGCCAGTCGAAAACGGAGCCGCCGCTGCTTCGGACTAGCAAGCGCACCATTTACACGGCTGGGCGGCCGCCCTGGTACAACGAGACTGGCACTCCCTTTAAGGAAGCCTTTGTCATCGGTAGGGGAATCGGTGGCTACTCTTTCCCCAATAGGTGGGAGAGTCTGTTTGAATCCTTATGAAATGAATCTATCCGATAACTGGGAGCTCCTGGGTATTCTTTTCCTGCCTCTGGGTACTAACCGGTTTTTAATTTTCAGTACCTTATTTCCCTCCTTCCTTTGAAGATTGCAGCTTCCTGCGTAGAATGAGAGCAATATCATGAAATAAGGGTTTTTTATCAGATATTCTACTGTTGTTGGCCATATTGGTAGTAGCCACGCCTGCTGGGTCTGGGCAGAGTATGTGGGCCATATCTGTGCTTGCCACTCTAAGTTATGGGGTTGGTGAAATCTGCATGTTGGCTTCTTTCCCGGTAGAGAGAATAAAGTGGAGGTCATTGTCTGGAAATCTAGGTACACTAGATAGACTGTAAAGAATAGGAGGAGAGAAAACATGTCTCGGTGTTCTTCCTCCAGATTGCCCTCTTCCCATTAGCTTGTTAGTGATGTTTCCCTCTTTCCCAGGCTTGTGTGGTGGCAGCGCATCTGGCAAGACTACAGTGGCCAACAAAATCATTGAAGCTCTAGATGTGCCTTGGGTGGTGCTACTCTCCATGGATAGCTTCTACAAGGTGGGCTGGTTAAAATATCTTGGCCCAATTCCCTTATCTCAAACCCTCTCAAGGACAGCAATGGGAAGAAATGACATAACTTAAGTCAAGGAAATTGCCTCTACAGTACTGATCCAGTCTGTCCTTTTCCCTATTCTCTGATGTCTCTGGTACTCTTCCAGGTGCTGAACAAAGAACAGCAGGAACAAGCTGCCCGTAATGAATACAATTTTGACCATCCTGATGCCTTTGATTTTGACCTGCTCATCAGTGTCCTACGGAAGCTGAAAGAGGGCAAGAGTGTTAAAGTTCCTGTTTATGATTTTACCACGCATAGCCGGCGCAAAGAGTGGGTATGTATGTGCAGGAGAATGTTGCACCATTCAGTTATTAGTTGATCTTCTGATGTCAGGGAGAGTCCATCTGGAGAAGGTTATTCCTTTTTTGCTATGGTAATACAGTATTTGTTACATTCATTATCTGTTCCATTCTGGGGATTGAAGACAGATAATAGAATTATAGTGTTGCTCTTTAGGTGCCTAACTTTGCTTGCTAGTGTAAGGATCTGTAACTGTGTTTTGTAGGTGGAGGAAGTTAGCAGACCAAGGATGAGCATATTTCTAGAATAAAGTGAAGCATTCAATTTTGTTTAGCAGAAATGACTATCACCTTTTCTTGAAAGCTGATGATCAAGGGTTGAAAATGTTTTTTTACTTTCAGAGGTGATTTAAGGGCTGTATATATTCCATTGGCAACAACTTCATTTGAAAGCTTTGTTAGATTGTGGAGTCACATGGTATGAGGAAAAGCATAGTGTGAAAGTCAGGGCAGCAGACTGGAATTAAGTCTTGTTTCCTTTTAAGTAAAAAATTTTCCTGTACCCAGGAAGAGATCTGAGTTTCTCCTGGTCTCTGATTTCTCTCCCCTGCTTTGATCTGATGTTCTTTTTCATTTCTTTGCAGAAAACTATCTATGGGGCCAATGTCATTGTGTTTGAAGGTATCCTGTCATTTGCCAGTAAGGAGCTTCTACAGGTACTGAATAGGACAAAGGTAACAAATATGGGTAGGGATCTGGACTAACTGGGCAGGTGGGCTCCCGATATAATCTGTGTCACAGCTGCATCTACTTAGTGGGAGATAACTTGTAACTAAATACCTCAAAGGTTCAGGCATTTGAATACATTCTAGGGTAAGGCTTTGGCCAGATGCCTGGGTCTGCAGTTTTTCCCTTCCTTATGACTCCTTCAGCTTCTGGATATGAAAGTTTTTGTGGATACAGACTCGGATATCCGGCTGGTGCGGCGGTTGAAGAGGGACATCATGGAACGTGGGCGAGATGTGGCAGGTGTCATCAAGCAGTACAGCAAGTTTGTGAAGCCAGCCTTTGAGCAGTATATTGAGCCTACAATGCAGGCAGCAGACATTGTGGTGCCTCGAGGTGAGAGGAGGAGGAAAGGCTGGTGGTTTGCTCAAGTTGCAACTTTGGGCTGTATCCTGTGCAAATATTCGCTGCAGAATAGAACATTCAGGAATGTTTTATCCCTTGCCCTGTGAATCACTTTTGACCAACTCATGGTGGCATACATACCATATACAGTGGTACCTCATAAGATAAGTAACTTGCAGGACGAGCAAAAAATTTAATCAAAAAATATTCCGCTTGACGAGCCGCAACTCACGAGATGAGGAAACTTCGTGCCAAACCTTGTGCATCATCAGTAAGCGCGCTTTATTTCCCATTCAGGCAACTCCGCACGAGAGTTCTGCTGACTCTTACTTCATGCTTTACTCTATTGTTGAAGACAGCAACCCCGTGCGAGAGTTCTGCTAACGCAGCAAGCGTGCATATGTTCTGCCAACTCTCCTCTTGCGCAGTTTACTCCATTCCCATACGGGCAGCAGCACACGCGTGTTCTGCCAACTCTCCTCTAGCGTGGTTTACTCCATTGCCATACCGGAAGCAGCACGCGCACGTTCTGCCAACTCTCCTCTCACACAGTTTACTCCATTGCCATACAGGCGGCAGCGTGCATGCGTTCTGCCTACGTTCCTGATTGCAATGAGCACCGCACGATCAGCTCACATGGGAAATCTCCCAACAGAGCTCTCCTCTCTCGCTGCATAAACAGCGTAAATTAAGTGAAAGGCATTCAAGAGAGAG
>JANHZU010006346.1:91708-109980 GCA_032468055.1 Acrochordus granulatus | reverse complement strand
CTGCAGATGGTGACTGCAGCCATGAAATTAAAAGATGCTTGCTCCTTGGGAGGAAAGCTATGGCAAACCTAGACAGCTCATTAAAAAGTAGAGACATCACCTTGCCGACAAAAATCTGTATAGTCAAAGCTATGGTTTTCCCAGTAGTAAAGTATAGTGGTGAGAGCTGGACCATAAGGAAGGCTGAGCACCGAGGAACTGATGCCTTCGAATTGTGGTGCTGGAGAAGACAATTGAGAGTCCCTTGGACTGCAAGGAGATCAAACCAGTCAATCCTACAAGAAATCAACCCTGATTACTCATTGGAGGAACAGATACTTAACTTGAAGTTCAAATACTTTGGCCATATAATGCAAAGAGAGGACTTGTTGGAAAAGACCATGACACTTGGAAAGATTGAAGGCAAAAGGAGAAGGGGATGGCAGAGGATGAGATGATTAGATAGCATGGTGGTTTGGGCAGACACCAGGAGGCAGTGCAGGATAGGGATGCCTGGGTGTTGCAGTCCATGGGGTTGTGAAGAATCAAACACAACTGTGTGACTGAACAACAAACAACTTTCACTTGTTCAGATCATATCACTGTCAGCTTATCGCATTCCTATATACTATTTCATGCATCCCATTTTCCCCAAGATCTGATTTCATCTGGTATTTTGAAGAAAAATTAAATTGTAGCATTAACATATTCAATATGGTAAGAGGCTGCCCAGGTTTACAAATCATTTAACTGTTTGCTAAATTATGGCTTGTTAAATAAAATCACTGTTGGATGGGATCACAGGCACATTAAACTAACTCCATGATTTACAGATACAGATACTTTATTGGCTAAGCATGGTTAGACACACAAGGAATTTGATTCTGGTATAGCAGTTCTCAGTGTACTTGCAAGACAACATTAAATGAAATAATAAGATAAATAAACAAAGTTAGCAATCAAGTATTCATCCAAAGTATGCAGCCAGTAGAAAGAGAATATTATAAAGTGTAGAACTATAATTATGATCTATTGATAAGTATGTATATGCATTAGACAGAACTTCTAAGTTAATTTAGAATGTTTTGCACTTATGTTCTACCATATAGAACATAATGAGTCAATAGAATGAGTCAAGCATTCAGCTGGATGATGGCATTGGGGAAAACACTGTCCCTGTGTCTGGTAGTTTAGGTATAGAATACCCTGTGGTGCCTACCAGAGGGAAAAGGTTCAAACAAGTTAAGGTTTCTCCTGCCAGTTGTGTCTGGCCCACATCCAATTCACAGCTGAGGGAGCTGGTGTTGTCCGAAGATGCTTTTGTGGTCATGTGGCTGGCATGACTTACACCAATTCACACGGAACACTGTTACCTTTCCCACCAAAGGTGACACCTATGTATCTACTTGTTTTTTTAAATGCTTTCGAACTGCTAGGTTGGCAGAAGCCGGAGGAAGTAACAGGAGCACACCTTATTATGTGGCACCATTTGGGTCTTCCGGCTGACAAGCCCAGTGTCTTAACTACGCAGACATCAGGAGTAAAATTCTCTTAGGAAGTCGTCCAACATCCAGGAGTTCTTCTCTGGTATATATAATTCTCTATGAGTTACAGGAAAAAAGTAACTTGCAACAGGAAAAACAGAAAAATGAAGCAAGTTAATTAAGCAAGCTTGCTTCACTGATGCTGCCATCCGTGGTACCATCTTGAGGCAAGCAAAAACATAGTCAGGCTTAAGTATGCCTAGTTTCTACATATGTCGCTATGGATGTGTGTAGGTAGCAAAGCATATTCAATGGTTTGGCTGAAAAGCACCTATTAAAGCAAGGCAAATATTATAAATTATTTCCTCTTATATTAAAATCCTTAAGTGATATGATAAATAATGTAACAGTATAATCTTTACCTGCAGCTAACAAAATTCTCTGGATCCTTCTGGGAAAAATTTTAGAATTCCACAGACACAGAGTGGCCTACATGCAATAGATGATGCATAAATCATGCGTAGATCATAGATGAAGAATTGCTAAAATGAGGTCTGCCTAATGGGTATCTTCTCCCAGAAAAAGAAAATATGGTGTAATCAGAATGTAATCAGAAGTTATACTTACTCTGTAAACTTAACTATCTGAGAGTCTCTTTTCCTGGTACTTCTGGGACTGACCATGAAACTCTACTATGTTGTAAGCTCATACCAAGAAGCACTGGGAATCAAGTCTCCCTACTTCCAAAAGTGCAATGTTGTTGTAAGCATATTGATTTTTTTAGAATTTTTATAAGATGATGGAAGAATCCTCTGACTTGTAAGAGCAATCCCCATCCACCCCCAACTTGTTTATTTGTTTGTTTGTTTATTTATTTATATGCCACCGAAATCCAAAGACTCTTGGCGGTTTATCAAGTTTATCTGCCACCAATCTCTCAAAGTGACTCTCAGTAGTTTATAATCCATGTAAGCTTGTTCTAGTGAATCATTCAGAGGATTTTTAATTAAAAAAACAAAACATCAAGTTCTAGCCTGGAAACTCTTCTCCAAAGTGGATAGTTAAGCAAAATGGATCTATTCTGGGCCAACCACCCCAAATAAGCAAGGATTTGAACTTGGAACCCTAGCATATCTAGGTAACGTATGATTATATCATATGAACATCTTGATTACTCCATAGAAACACATTGCCTGACTCAGAGGGCAAGACCCAAGTACAAATAAAAGCACAAACAGAGCAAGAGTAAAAATAATGTATTTTGTGTATGGAGAGCCTTATAACAGGGAGAGATGTGAAAATAAATTAGTAATGTGGTGGATATAAATTAATAATTCAGAACATTGGAAGAATTATTTGAAAACTACCACTTCAGATAGTTTCCCCTTTTCACAATGAGACCTGAGCATCTTATGAGCCTCAGTGTCAACTCAGTGTTTATTCTGTTCCAAAGGAGGTTTTTTGGACTTCGGTGCTCATATCTCCCTGCAAAAAAAAATGTGCCTTAGCAACAGTGCATTTAAACTGCACGGAGACACACGTCTGTTCATGAAAAGAAATGTGCAGGAGGTGTGGGAAAAAGAGTCACTGTAGCCCACTTCTATCACCATGGTAACCCAGGAGCTGAGATTTAGATTTGTATTGGCATTGCCTAAAATATTACTCTCCAGAGGTTGTCAAAATTGTTTCATTTTTAGATATTAAAAGGGGGAAAGGTAGAGAAAACAACTAGTGATGTCCAAAAACCAACATTTCAGATACATCCATGGTTCCTACATAGCAAAAATCAAAAGCCAACCCTGGGCTAGGTTTTGCATGAATTTAAAGAAAAAATACAGGGTTGTGGCACTCAAAGCAAGCAAGAGGAGATAAGAATATTTTATCCATGGAATGTAGGACAAGGCAGTTGGCTTTTTGAGCATGGGCAAACAGGGATGTGATCCATCCACATATGTCCAAAATGCTGGCCATTGTGTTTACGCATGTGCAAAAAGTTGGCTGACATGTATCTGCCTGTGCAAAAGTAGTGACCAATCTCTACAAAAGTCAGCTTGTGCAAGGGTCTGGGAACAGAATAGTGACATGTGATGGGGGCTGCCTTTCTAATTCTTTGCTGTGAAGCTTTGTCCAATGACAATGAGGCTTTTCAAGACATTGTTCTTTGATTATTACGTGCCAGTTGCTGATCATAACCAGAGGTGACTAAGCTTGAAGTTTATGCATCTACCTTCATACACAAGTTCTTTTCAATAAACAGAAAGTTCGACTCCTTTGTATTTATTGTTCCATCATATTCAGACATGGCTCCTACCGCCCAGCGTGAAATCACAGTCAGGTATGGTGGCACCCTCGAAGGAATAGAGCTAGATCTTTCCCTTTCCTCTTCATTCCTCTCCCTCACCCTCACCCTCTTTGTTTTAGTATTGTTCTCTGACACCCATCAAGCCAGCCAGTGGGAGAGCAGCTGGGTGTTGGGGAAGAATTGCTGGCACTATCTTGTGAGAATATGCAAGGAGATAATGCAGGTAGCTTCTTAGGTTGAAAATCCCTTAATGAGCATGTACAAACTTCTGACCACTTCAGAACCTCACTAGAGCATGTTAGATTTGTGCTCTTTTTACTCAGAGGGTAGCCATGCTGTCTTTCTTTAGAATCAGACTTCTAAGTAAAGATTCTGGGAGGGGTACTGATTGATAGTCTCACTTTCCTCTCTGTGTCAAGGAAATATTTACTGTCATCTATTGATTTTGTTGTGCTTGGGGCTGTATTGAATGGAGTTTACATTCCAGCCACATTTTCACAGATGTTATTTGCACACCAAAATTATATAGGGTAAGATGGAAAAGAGGTTCATTTAGTTATTTCAGATACTTGTAGGGAGCTACTGGGATCCCAGCTGCTCTCCCTGTTTTGGTGCTGTGGGAGTGTTCTGCTGTTCCTCTGCTCCATGTCTCAGGCAGGAAGCCGCTGCCTTGTTGCCCCTCCTAATGCACTCTATCTGTCTCTCTTCTATCCTGCTGGGCCTGGGCATCTACACCAGAGGAAGCTACGCTGGCATATGTGAGGACACTTGGTCTCCTTTGGCTATTTCCTGCTGCATTTTTCTCTCCCTGTGACTATGTTCCATTTTGCTTGGATGGTGGGAATTTAGCAAGGCTGGGGGGGTCTTCCTGCTATTTCCATGTACTCCTGTTTTTTCCTCCAGTAATAGAAGGATAACTTATGTATGCCTGACTTTCATGGGTGGGCACTGAAGATTTTGGTGTACTTTGGTTGCTGGGTGAAGTTAGGGCAATTTTTAATTGCTCATGAGAAGTTCTGTGTCCTAAACCAGTAGTGTACTAGAGGTACACTATTTGTCTTATTAGGAGCAGGGAGGGGAGTTTGCATTTCCAGAATTTGCTTTGGATCCAGTTTTCCTTCTTAATGCACAAGGACTGGGGGGAAGAACCATAGGAGAAGAAAGTTTTGCATGCAGTGCTGCTATTGTAGGGCCAGCAGATACATCTCTTCTTTCTTCCATGTGACTCATCATTCTTATTTTTGCACAGAGCAGCCTTGGCCTCTGCCCATCAGGGACAGCCATTACCAACAACCTTAAGTGTCTTGGAGAGCACACCGCAGGTTCGGGGGATGCACACTATCATCAGGTATTAGGCAAAATATCAATGTGGCTATGCTTCTTGCCTGAGACAACTGTTTTAGCAGCTGTAGGGCAACAGCAGCAGAGCTGCTTAAGGAAAAGATGAAGGGCTTGGGGTTCATAGGTAAAATCAGACCAGTCAAAAAAGTCAATTTAGATATTCTGCTTTAGGTCAAGAAATTTTCCAGGGTGAGGTCCTAGCATGGAATAATGTTTCTTTTATCTCTCTTGCTCTGCAGGAACAAGGATACCAGCAGGGATGAATTCATATTCTATTCCAAGCGGCTCATGCGACTGCTGATTGAACACGCCCTTTCCTTTCTACCACTCAAGGTATGTGCTTGCTCCACTCATTTAACACCATATACATACCCCACTTACAAGCAATAACCAAGATGCTACATGCTGTCTAACCTTCTGTCCACCTGTGGAATGATTCTTGTGTTTGTGGGTTCAGGGCAGTGCCTTGGCAAGTAGCTTCGTGTGACTGCTGATTTGGCCTTGTCAGCTGCTTCTATTCCAACCTACAATTGTCTTGACTTTTTCAGCCAGTTACTGTAGAGACACCGCAAGGGACAGTTTATGATGGGAAGAGGTTTCACAGGCAGCGGGTGAGTGATTTTTTTAAACTTTTGCCTCAAAGGCATCTGTAGGGCAGTACCTTTGTAGGACAGAGAATCGGGAAAAGGTTGAAGATCACCTTTCAGTCAGCCTTTCTTAAAAAGGTCTACTTTGTTTAGTAGCTGCTGGAAATGCAGCTGGAATTTTCTTCAAACAATCAAATCCTCTGTTGCTGTGTTATAAATACATAGCAGTACTTTGTAACATTAAAATGATTGCTTACTGACAAGGATCTTAGGAGAAAGCTGTTTTCCCCTTTTATAGATCACTGGAGTCTCCATTCTGAGAGCAGGTGAGACCATGGAGCAGGCTCTTACAGCTGTCTGCAAAGACATCCGCCTGGGAAAGATTCTCATCCAAACCAACCATGACACAGGGGAGCCTGAGGTAAAAAAATGGAATGGGGTCTTTTGGGAGGGAGAGGGATAGTTTTGAGATGGGGCTGAGATGGATAAGATTATTCATCTAATTTATTTTTTGTTCTTGCCAGCTGCATTATCTCAGGTTGCCCAAAGAGATCAGTGAAGACTATGTCATTCTGATGGATAGTACTGTGTCTACAGGGGCTGCTGCCATGATGGCTATTCGGGTGCTGCTGGTGCGTTGAGGCCCAGTTACATGAGAAGGGTGGTTGGCTAAAATTCATCTCCTATTGAAGTTGTAAGCCAAGACAGATTGATGAATATGGCTAATGTGATTGGGGTTGCATGCATGACAGGGACTGATGGTTGAAGTTTCTGAAAATAATTTGAGGAACTCAGAATAAATTGAGGTACAGCTTGGTTGGAGTATATAGGGACTGCTCACAGGTGCTTTATCCCACAGGATCACGATGTTCAAGAGGATAGGATCTTCTTACTCTCTCTGCTGATGGCAGAGATGGGGGTCCATTCTGTGGCTTATGCTTTTCCCCGTGTACATATCATCACCACAGCAGTGGACAAGAGAGTCAGTGAGGAATTCCATATCATCCCTGGCATTGGTAAGTAGGAATTGTTTTACTCAGGTCTATTTAGTGAGCCTGAGTGGTACAGATAAGGCATTGTCTAGCTGCAGCAGTTATGCTCTGATAGGTGATATTGGGAGGCTGATTTAGCAATCACTCTTATTTTAGGTGAAGACAGTATAGTCTGCAATATTATCACTGATGGTTTGATGCATTGTTGTGGGTATTTCCATAGGCCACAGAGCTGAGAGTTCCTGAGCTGCTTCTATGATAAACATGTAATTCATGTTTTACTAGGTAACTTTGGAGACCGTTATTTTGGCACCGATGGCACCATACCATGTTATGAGAATGATGACATGGATTGCTGACCTGATCCTGCCATGCAAGGCTTTGTTTCTTGAATAGTGGGTATCTTTTCTTGGCTTGACTACAGGCAAAGTGCTATTGTTCTGGTCCGTTCTTTTCACAGCTACAAGCTCTTCTACTCTGCTCAGCAGTGGCACAATTTTGACATTATCTCCTGCTATAATACAGAGCTAGGCTGCTGCTGCTGCCTTCCAGTTCATAATCCCCTTCATATTTATTGGTATTTATTGGGGCATTTAACTCCACTACTGGTACTGTTTGCCCATCCTCCCAGTGCTGATTAGCTTCAGCAGCATCTTGTCCTCTATTAAAGATACTGTAAGAGAGTATATCCCTGCAAACCTATTGGATAATTCACTGGTTTGATGAGCTACTGTGCCCTTTATATGTGTTCCATCACTGGCTAATGTGCAATGCAAGCAGGCTTCTGCACTTTGGTCTGAGCTTCCTCTCTAGAATAACGTGACACTGACTTATTCCTGATCTTTTGAACTTGAGAACTGTGTGTATATTGCACTTGTCTTCTCTAATTTGTGACTGCACAGGCATTTGGGACCAGGTGTTATAATAAGGGACCTCATGCTAGAGACAAGTGTGCTACCCCTGGAAGTCAGTACTACTCTTAATGGAAGCCAGAGCTACAATTGCCTTCCAGAAGTGGTTGGTGGCCTAATATTAGGCCCCCAACCTGCATTTCCTTGTCCTGATCTGTTTCTCAGTACTGTATTCAGTTGACTTGATTTTTTTAAATGCCATAATAAAGATTTACAATGCTGCTTGGTTTTAGCTGTTTGTAATGGGGTTTCTTGGGGGGATGTCTTTTATGTGTGTTGCAGGTGAGGAGAGGAAAATGCAGGGATATCATCATTTGTATCCTATTTGCTCAGTCTATTTAAGAAAAAGATTGAAATAATTATAATAGTATCAGAATAAATATTTCCTTAAATCATGAAATAGAACTGAATTACAGAAAATCCTTGGAAGAGCTGCAGATTATAAGTAGAGCCTGAGTGGGCTGTCATGTTATTCATCAGTGATCATGTGTTGAGATCAACTCAGTGACATTTAGTAAAGGTGTTGATACCCAAAGTTTGGTAGACTGAGGAGAAAAGGACAAGCACTTGATTACTAGATTGCCATTGGCAGGATTTGCTAGTGCGGTAGGAACAAAACCATTGCAGAACAATGTCCCCAAAGGTCTAGAAAGACTCTGAGGTCATTTCTGTGAAATGCTGAATTGGGCCAGGAAGGCAACACTCCCTTTATCCAAGTCCAGAAAGATAATTCACTGGAACAACAAGTGCGTTTTCAGTTCCATGCCCAAATCTGGAATCTGAAAAGGATGAAGACAATCCACTTCAAGATTATTTGCAGATGCAATCTCTGTGATCTCCAAAAAAAGAGACTTTCATATTAAAATATGGTGTCTTCAAAGAGGGTGGAGGATTCACCACTGCTGTTTTCAATGCAAGGTAAATTGTCTCTTCTGAAGTATTTACACTCCTCTTGAATTCAACCACACACCCCTTAGCTGCCCATAAAAGCCAGGTGGAGTATAGGTCCAGGCCAGAAGTGGCAGAACTGCTGCTAAGAATCTTTTTCACAAGATCTAAAGCAACCAAGGCAACCCCACAGACATCACAGTTATGCTACTTACTTTTGCCAATGTAAAACAAGCAAACATCATGTAAAGATGTCAGACTACCTTGAAGAGAAATTACCCACCACCTTTTCTTTCCCAATACACTATGGGGTATTTTAATGACTAATCTCTACAATATAGGCCCATACCTATATGTTTAATCATATTCCATTCTGACAGCATTGTTCAATGCATCACTTCTTCTTCATATCCTACAGTTGCTCAGTAAAATATAGAGCCTTCCAAGATTTGAAGTCTGAGAGAGGCTACTTTAGGGTAATTGGATCTTATAACTTTCCCATAACTACATTCAGGGTTCAATGACTGAGAGGGCTGTGCCTATTCTCTAGCACCTAGTTGCTTGATGCATGTATGAGATTGTCCCTCTAGCTCCCCCAACCATCTCTTCACTTTCTAAAACTGACAAATCTTGTGATGGAATTGCCCAGAATTTTATGGGATCATCCCCAGGCACCTACTGAAAACAGATGCATAAAGTACCTAGAGCAAATTATCCGTCCTTGAGAAGTCAATGATGTTGATGAGCTACAAGTGAAACAAAGTGATCTGATCTTGACCAAGTTTTCTACCTTCAGATATCTATGTATATTACATCCAGGTCATGTTGCAAAATTGCAAACCATTTTTGCAAACTTTCTCAAAAAGGCAACTGGTCTTTTATTATTAGTTGTTACAGGGAAATGTTTCAACTCCTATCCAGGAGTCTTTCTTTATCCCATATAAAAAAAGGAAAAATGGTAAGGAATATATTTCTCAAAGGGGCAGGAAACAGTGAAAAAGGACACAGAGTTCTCACATAACAAGGTAAAATATAAGGTTAGCAATAAAGATTTAAGAGAAGATAGCCTTATCTTTTCAACTTAATCACTTCAGGGTCTGCTGGTTACAGGCTATCTCCTCTGGAGAAAGTGGTTACAGGCTATCTCCTCTGGAGTTAAAACTAAATAAAGTATATGGTTAACTATGCAATAGATATATATTAATTAAAAAATCCATGGCTATCATGGAAAACATGAATTCCAAAGCCACTCGTTAGGGACAATCCAGCATCAGACTTGGATGAGAATTGGCCTCTTTAGCAAACAAGATCAGTGTGCTCAATACGCTAGAATCATAAAAATAGATATATAAATGTTTGTAAATAGATAACTAAGGAAATATAGTCACAATGTAATTTGCTTGGTTTTGCCTAGGGGAAGCCAGCCATTATAATTTTTTACACCTCAATTAATTATTGTATAACTACGGACAATTTAGTAAACCATGACTGATCGACCCATAGTTTAGTACTATATAGAGATGTGATCAATTTCTTCAATGAGCAGAATAATCTTTTGTTCTGAAGCAGGAGTTTCTTTAAAAAATTCATTGCAATTCATAACTGAAGGATGCCTTTTAATGAAGTAACTGAACAAGATGGTAAAGGCCACTAGGAAAAAAAATACTTGTTCCATTCATGCAGGTTGGATCTATCATAGCTAAATGAAATTTTCAGATGTAACAGTAATAGTAGTTGCTGTGGGTGAACACTTGTAGTGGAGAAAACAAAGCTACCAAAAAGACTTCACCCTTCCCCCTCTAGTTTTTTTAGATACGACAAAAGGTCAAAAGTTTCTCTCTGCCTAACCCCATCAGACCCAAATCAACCACCCCGTCCCAGGTAAAGCCCACTCTGAAATCTTTGAAAAAATCTTTGCATTTCTGTTGTTCAGTTTTTCTCTTGTAAAGCCAAGAATCCTTGTGATAAACATGGTTCCTCTCAGCATTGTGTTCCTTTTTCAGGCTGAATCCACAACATAGTGAAGATGATTTGACCTCAGGCTTTGATACCAGGCAACATACTTACCATTATACTTTATTACAGATACTTTTTTGGGGGGTTGTGAGTGGTCTTTTTTGCTCATAGGAGTTCTCTAACATACAGTAAAAATGTTATTCTGCAGTATTACAAGGCTACCTACAAAGTTATAAGTCTAGAGAAGTTGCTCTCTGGAGTAAACTGTTCAACCTGTTCGGAGTGCAGTTTGTCAAATCCCAAGACTGCTAGTTTTGATAGGTTCACACCAGGGTTTTAGTCATGAAATCATAATTAGTTGAGTCCACACATTGCAGTCAGCCAAAATCAAATACCTATAGTACCTTATAACAAAGTGCAAAACCATCAAAAGCAGTTTCATCTGTCTCTCTACGTTTCAGGAAGCAGGAGAAATAGGAAAAGCCTCCAAAGACCTGAGGAAAGCGTGGACCGGGCGGCTTCCTCACCGCGCTCTTTTTCCTACGGGCTCCAACGGACGCCTCCTGCCGCGCACACTCGCGATGTGCAGGTCTTAAATCTGAACACTTCTGCGGTTGCGCAGTCAGCAGCCCGGAGGCCGGTCACTTTCTGGAAGCGGAGCGAGCGAGCGAGCGAGCGAGCCCGCGGTAAGTGGGGGGTCGAGGGCCGGTCCGGGGGCGAGCATCGAGTGGCGGAGGGAGACGTGGCTTGAACGTCCGGCGGCATCGCCGGGCGGGAGGAGCTGCTCGCCGCTTTGTTCCTTCCTCGTCCGCCCGGAGCCGCGCGCTGTGCAGCGCAGTTCAGTTCAGGGAGTTGTAAACTGTAGGTCGGGAGGGAAGTCTCCGCTTCTCTGGCAGTGAAGCTTTAGGCCCGAGAGGTAAGCGAGCGCCGCGCGAAGGAATGAAGGCGGCGGCTTCTGTGCCGTAGGTAAAAGGTAAGGGCAGACTTTGCGAGGATCCGACTGAGGCGAGAGGGGAGGCGGACCCGCGGCGAACCGAGGAAAGCCAGGTTTGGGGACGGGGGACGAGCTATGGGGAGAGACGAAGCGAGGGAGGCCGGTTGGTTTCCGCGTCCACGGCTGACGAAGAGAAAGTGGGAAAACGTTTAACGTCGATGTATTTGGTTTCCATAACCATCGTTAGGCGTAAAAGAACGGGTTAAACACGGCGGGAACTGTGAAAATTAAAGGGGCGCCAGGCAAGGAGGAGACAGAGCCGCCGTCAGAGCATAAAAAACAGGAATCAGTTACGGAAAGTTACTGAAGCTTGACGTAGCGAGGTGGCCCAAGTGTAGAGTCTGGTAAATCTGCAGTTTTCCAACTTCCTTAGACCTGTTTTTAAAAAATTCCCAGAACCCCTGATCAGGAGGCAGAGCTCCAGGGATAAAAAACTGACTACTCAAGTAAACTTTTTTCTTAGCTTAGCTAATGGAACTGCCATGGAACATAAGTTTGAAAAACTGTAGCATAAACTATGCCTCAGAGCATGATTTAAGTGGTTCTATTTAAGTGGTTCTTGACATGGAGATTGAGCCAGGCGGCACCTGAAACCTTCCATTGCTGTGTCATTTACTTTAAGGACAAGAGTTTTGTAGCTCATTGATTTTCAGTCCATTTTGAATCAAGCCTCTGCCTCTTTTGCTACCAAAATATTGGACATACGGGCGCATTCTGCTGGAATGAGTGTACAAAATTGTATATTGTTGTCAGTGTAATGGATAAACCTTTCTAATCTGTAATTATAATTCTGAAGTTAACCACAGCCAAGTTATAAAGGCTGTATAATAACTGATTTGAAATATCCAGAACATTCAGGTTAATCAAGGAATTTCTGATTTAGTTGGGTAGTACCAAGGAGAAAAAAAACAATTCAGCTGTTTTAATGCATCCCCTCTTCTTGCTAAACTGAGAGGGTTGATAACAGAATGATGGATGTTTTGTTGTGCATTAATTTGTCCTTTTAAGAAATACAGTTATCAAGCATATGGGTCTCTTTCAGAATCACTATAGAATTAGGTAAATTGGGCTCTATTTAGATGATTTAAGATTGGTTCATGAAGTGCTTACTTCCGTTCTTTGCAACCTTATATAGGGAATAATGGACAAAGATACCTTGTGGAGAATTTGCTGTTTTGTCAGGAGTTTGGTGCTGAACAGTTTGTGAATAATACTGTGTATGTCATGGTTTTGGAAAATGTGATAATATGCAGAATCCTCACATGGTGAGCACTTGTTATTGTTTAGGTGCAACCTAGTAAATTTGGTTAGGTTTTTCATCTAACAGGTTTTAGAAACTAAAATTTCTAATTCAGTCTAGAATCTTATTTCCTGAACAGACAAGATCTTATCCAGGAGTAAATGTGAATTGTTTAACAGGAGGAAGGAAATGTATTTTGGCATGTGAAATACAGAAGTAAGACTCTTGGATTGTTATCGAGGACACCACTGTTTATTCATATACCTTTAGAGAAGTAAAATTTGGAGTGCACTTTTGTATGCCCTTGCTTTTGGGATTTGTAAGTAATCTCATCAGTGTTATCTTTTGTGATGTATACTTTTACAGTATTAAATAAAACTGTGGGGTTATTTAATCCAGTGGGTGACAATAAGGTTTATTGTACATTGGCTTTGCTTCAGCATAAAAGAAGAGGAGGGAGGAAGGAAGGAACTCCATAGCCCTGTATGGAGAATCTCATGTAAGAGTGCTACTGCTGCTTCTGGTGCTGTTGTCTTGTCCTGGCTAGGGTCCTGAAGCGACAGTGTTGATCCTATCTGTTTGGGACACACTAAAGCCTCCAAAATAGTGCATGCATTGTCACATTGCTAATTGGGTTTTTGTTGTGGTGGCAGGGAACAAACTGAGCTGTGCTGTGTCTTTTCTTGTAGGATTGTTAAGATAAAGTGAGCTCTTGAAAGGTTGAAAAAACACACAGGTAGACTTAATGATCACTTCTGAATTTTGAAACTGGAACTGTTTTGGAAATGTAGTCAATCAAAAAAATTGTAATCTGCAGATCTTGATTTTATCTCCCACAAGCTTTTGGAACTGAGCAACAACGTTTTATAAAGTTGGCTCAAACTTTCAGAGATTTGAAGAAGAAAGGATACATTTTTTGCAAGATCTTTTTGTTCATTTAATTCAGTGGATTTCTGCTCATGAACAAATATTTTATAAATTAAAGGAAAAAAGTGTTTACACATGCTGATTAAACAAGGCAACCAGAAAAATGTATTCAAAGTTGCTAGAGATATATGCTACAAATCTTGCTTAGGAAATCAAATAATAGGATCTTACTTTCTTTAATTTCTGTTCAGAGAGTGCTCACTGATTACTTTCCTGGTGTCCAGGAACTGCTATCAGAGTTCATTCTTGGCTCCTTTTGTACTTTTCTATGCAGAAAACTCACCCAGCCTATGCTTGCCAATCAGGTACAGAATGGCCTCATTGCATTGGCATTTCAAATAGAATGATTCAGCCTTTTGGGGATTAACCTGACTAAGACATTCAGTCTTGCAAAGCCTGCTCAGGCTGTCTTAACTTTGCTGGCCTGACAGCACAACCAGAGGGCTTTGCTGCATATAAAATGAAGGCTGGGCTTAGAGGAAAATCCTCATTTGAAGTAGATAGCTGCAGTGGCCTGCTGGGAGAAAAACTGAACCACTGGCTTGAAGGAGCCTTATGATCATGGAGTTTGCATTAAAACTATTGATTTTGACTCCAAACAGTAATCTTTGTCATGGATCATATTAGCTGTTTCTGTTGACCTGGATGGCCATATCACTATTCTTTCCACTGAGCCTGAAGACCAATGGATCTTTTTTCTCCTCCCCTTGTATGAGCCCAATGATATGGTCAATACTGAAACCTGTCAATTTTTGTCATCTGGTTCCTCGGACAAGCAGCTTCAAAGCACCAAGAAGAGATGGGTCCTTATTTGAGGATTAGTCAGTGAGCTGAAGTTTTCCATCCTCGTGGTTGAATGAAATGGGAATCAAAATGTACAAGGTCTTAAGGCAAAGTCTTTGCATACCAAAGAAGTAGGGCAAAATGTATCCTCCATCCTATTGGCGTGTATTGCTTTGTTCAAGCAGCAGCAAGGCAAAACCTGGCATGGTGGTGTCTGTTGTTGCTTCATATTATCTTCTCTTTCTGATGAATATAGTAAGGTATCTGTGTACTTGGAAACTCCTGCCCCCCCTTTTTTTCTCCTCATTCCAGTGCCGTTTACTAAGGATCACAGAATTAAGTTCTGTTACAAAAGGATTTGTTGCTCATCCTTTTAGCAAACAAAGATATAATCCTCAAGCAAAGGACATGAACAAGAATTCTCCACAGTACGATACTATATATACAATATATTCCCTGAATAATATCCAGATTCTGCTTCCTTCACAGTGGAATGTAGAGATGTTATCTGTACCCCCATATAGCAACTGATCTATAAATATTTACTCTCTTCTACAAAGATCCACCCCCCCACACTTCTGTGCAATAGCTGAGCCCTTTTATTGCTGCTTAATTTAGAACAAGATGGCAGAAGGTGGCCGGCCACAGAGGAAGATGTCACGGGCTGGGGAGAATTTATATCACATCCTGGGCTTGGAAAAGGGTGCTTCTCCAGAAGACATCAAGAAAGCATACAGGTAGGATACCTATTTTGCCGTCTTTCTATAATTGGGTTTTAAGTTAGCTTTTCTTATGTTCAAGATGTTTGATTTTGCAGGAGTCCCCTTGCTTTGGTTCTTGTGATAATTGGAGACATCAGAAACTGCATATAACAATGAGCAGGTTGTCACAAACAGGATCAGGGTGCTTTGCCTTCTTCTGTGCCCAAGAAAGAAGCCAAGCAGGCTGCTAGAATTGAGGAGCTTTCAATCTCATCATCTAATAGCAGAACTCTCCCTCCTCTGAGGGAGAATGTTCCACAGGATGGGTGCTAAGAAAGAAAAGGTATGTCTTCTAAGCCCCACCAACTTGCATTCCTTAGCTGTTGGGACCTGAAGCACGCCCATCTTGCTTGACTGGATTAGATAGCTAGAAACTGGGGAGAGATGGTCCCTCAAATAACTAGTTCCAAGCTATAAAGGCCTTTAAAGATGACAACCATCACCTCGAATTGCCCCTGAAGCACACTGACAAATAATGCAACTCATGGAGAAAAGATGTTAAATATACCAAATAACCTGTGCTGCTTTATTCTGTACCACTTGAAGCTTCCATATGTTCTTCAAGAGGATCCCATGTACAGCATAATGCAGTGGTCCAGATTGGAGATCAAGTTGCCAAAATTTAGAAACCCTTGATCTAAACTATTTTCCTATGCTGTTTATTGATGGTATTTGCTGTTACCTAAGATATTTTTTTAAGCCATTTGTCTACAGCCTCTCTCTGTGGCCTGATACTGGTCTAGCTAGGATCAAAAAGAGAGATAGTGGAGCCTAGTCAACAGCACTTACCGTAGAAGGAGCTGTTGACTTCCCTGAGTTTTATGGCTCACAATCGATTAACACTTGGAGGATGTTTCTAATGCACCTTAAATATGTATTCCCACCCATTCTTCTTCTCAGGAAACTGGCTTTGAAATATCACCCAGATAAGAATCCTGATAATCCTGAAGCAGCAGAGAAGTTCAAGGAAATCAATAATGCCAATATAATTCTCAGTGATGAGAACAAGAGGCGTCTCTATGATGAATATGGCTCCATGGGACTCTATGTGTCTGAGCAGTTTGGGGAAGAAAGTGTGAAGTATTATTTCCTCATGTCCAAGTGGTGGTTCAAGGTAGGTGGCTCATGGAAGAGGAACAAACAGCCATTTCCCTTTCTTCATGGGCGTAGTCCAGAAGCCAGTGGTTGCTAAGACAATGAATGTCTGTTACTGACTATTCTTAAGAGGAGGCTGACTGCCATATTTCCCCTTCTCCAGACACTGGTGGCATGCTGCGGCATCTTTACTTGCTGCTGTTGCTGCTGTTGCTGCTGTTTCTGTTGTGGGAGATGCCGCCCACCTGAGGATGATGAGTCCTATAAGTATGTCAATCCTGAAGACCTGGAGGCCCAGATACGTGCAGAAGATAATGGTGAGATTGTTAGGGCAAACAGTGGGATGAGGTAGAGTTCAGTTTCATGCACTTGCTGACCCCAGAACCAAGGGAAATGATAGTAGAATTTCTGGCATGTACAGCTCTTCTTGGATGTGTCAGATGCCGCTTGTATGTATCTTCACACATGCATACAGCACGTTCACACGAGCTTTGCCCTTTTGCCCCCCATATCCTGCCTTCCAGGGGTCTCTTGCTAGTTATTGATATCTTGCTAGTTGACTTCTGAAATTAACAGCTGGAAAAAAATCAATATGTCTGCTAGTTTTCTGATAAATTGTCCAGTAGGAAAAGTGGGAAACATTCCACACAGTTTGTGCTTCCTATGGCTGAAAGTGGCATACACTCATGACCCAAATTTGGTCAGCATTATTTTCCAGTAATTTGAATAGGAAACATACAAAAATGTATCTGCATGAAAACAGAGGTGCAACAAATTTTGTATCTGCTCAGAATATGTTGATAAAACTTTTTTAATTTAAGGAAATATTTCCTGGAGGGTAAAATCTATATAACAGTGCAACAGTCTGGCTACTATGATTGTGGGTTTGCCATCCCTGAAGGTTTTTTAGAAGAGGCTGGATAGTCATCTCTCAAATATAGTTTAATTGTTTTTCCTTCACATATACACAGACTAGATGATCTATATCCCCAACTCGGTGATTCAATTTTTTTTGAATTTGGGAAATTTAAGGGCATTAAATGAAGTACAGAAGTGTAAGTCAGTATTTCACCCCTTAAGAAATGCACAGAACTT
The DNA here is from genome assembly GCA_032468055.1 of Acrochordus granulatus. NCBI lineage: Eukaryota > Metazoa > Chordata > Lepidosauria > Squamata > Acrochordidae > Acrochordus > Acrochordus granulatus. Next base: position 92,645 of record JANHZU010006346.1, on the reverse strand, counting down.
AGGGTTGTGGCTTTACTATGTCTGGTAATACTTACTATGCTGCACAAAGTTCCAGCATGGTCTTTGAGCCAATGAAAGTTATACACACCTGATTTAACTTAAATCTAATACCATTTTTTAAAAACAGAAGAACCTGAGAACTCCCACAAAAACTATAATAAAATCCCAGCTTTTGTCTGAGTGATGTTACTGAATCCATTCATCATTCTGAAAACTAAGGCCCTCTGTCTTATTAATTTCAGTCCCCTTCGCCTCCCCCTGTAAGGGAGCCAATCTTGGGCCTAAGGCATAGACAAAGAATTACTGCTCTAGAATGTAGAAGAGCTATGTTTTTCCTGTTCCTGTGTGCTCCAAATGCAGTGAAACTGCTGTTAATGGATGTCATGTACTGTGTTTCTTCCCAAGGTGGCAATACTATCCAAATGCAGCCCACGGCAAATGCAACATTGCATACTACAGATGAAAATCAGTCCCACAAGCCATGACCTTGTAAGCAGGGCAAGATGGGTGGAGTGGGATGGGAAAATCAAGGGGAAGCTGAAGGAGCTCTTGGCAATTGGTGACTGGATTTAAAAGGATATCGAAGAAGTATTGTACTAGCGGGTTTTGTGGTCCTTTTCCTCATCATCTGCTGCTGTGAAGTAGTTCCTTGAGTGGAACCCCTCTGTTTTCTAAAATGTAATATACTCTTGGCTAGATCCAGGATCTCTTTGCACCAAGGATGAGGTTTTTCCAGAATCACTGGTCTATAAAATGGTTAATGGGTTAAAATTTGTGGAATGGGATGATACTGCTTTCTATAATGCTGCAATCTGATGATATACCTTCAAAAACTTACTACTGTAATGATTGGGCTTGTTGAATATACAGTGGTGCCTCACAAGACGAGTAACTCGCAGGGCGAGAAACTCACAGGACGAGCAAAAAATTTAATCAA
>JANHZU010006346.1:69418-80851 GCA_032468055.1 Acrochordus granulatus | reverse complement strand
AATTACTCAACAAGTTTGTAGTGATTTACCTAGATGACATTTTGGTCTATTCCAAAGACTAGACTCAGCCTGGCCATCATATATAGGAGGTTTTAACCAGGTTAAGAGACAATCACCTTTTAGCTAAATTAGAAAAATGCACCTTTAACCTCAAGCAACTAGATTACTTGGGAAACCATATTTCCACAGAGAGCATCCAAATGGACCCTCACAAGGTGCAAGCAGTACTAGAATGGTAAGCTCCCAAGAACATCAAGAAGCTGCAAAGTTTCTTAGGCTCTGAAAATTTTTACTGGAAGTTTATTCCCTGTTTCATCCATAAAGCAAAACCTCTCATGCAACTCTTGAAAAAAGGGGCCAAGTTTATTTGGGCAGATGCACAGCAAGCAGGATTTACAGAGCTGAAACAACTTTTTGCGTGCTAATCACTTCTACAACACCCAAACCCATCAAGAAGATTTATTGTCCAAACGGATGAATCAAATGTGGCAACTGGAGCTGTCCTTTTACAAGAAGCTCCCAATGGTGGGTCAGGTTTAATTCCTTGTGCCTTCCTTTCCAGAACTCTAACAGTACCAAAAATAAGCTACAACATGTTCAACAAGGAACTCTTAGCAGTTAAGGCAGTCTTTCAAAATTGGGCCATTTCCTAGAAGGAGCTCAATGGCCCATAGAAATCCACACAAATCATAAGAATCTACAGATGGTGCAAAGCACTAAACCACTTTCTGCCAGGCAAGTGCAGTGGAGCCAATTTTTCTCACATTTTGATTTCTACATCAAGTTCCAGGTGCAAATAATTTAAAGCTAGATGTACTGTCCAGAAAGCCAGAATTCATATATCTACACCAAAACCCAGTAGCTGAAACTATTTTATGATCTGAGAATTTCAGGCAAGTTCCAGAGTCTGGAGATACTAGAAGTGACCCAGCCATATCAAGACATCTTCACCAGGATCAAAATGCAGCATCATTCAGACCTTTTTGTGCAGGCCTGGATAGACAACCTTCACAGGGCTCTGCCAGGTACCACATCTCCATTTTCAGTGGAGGGAGTGGCTTTGAGGCATAAAGGTAGTTCCAGTACTCATAAAGAAGAGGTGTTGCAGATCTACCATGTTAATCCAAAAGCTGGACATGGGAGAGTCTTTAAGACACTGCATAGAACTTATGAGACTTTTGGTGGCCTAAGATGTCTGCAGATTTTAAGGAGTATGTTGCCTCTTGCCACACCTGCAGATAGACCAAGTCTCTCCATCAGAAACCCGCAGGCCTCTTACCTGTCTACCCCTCCTTGCCCTTGGCATACTGTGTCTCTAGATTTTATCACTGACTTGCACCCAGTTCAGGGCTATACATCAATACTAGTAGTAGTGGATGTGTTTACCAAGATGGCTCACTTTATTCCTTGCAAGGGTCAACCCACTGCCAAGGAGACTGCTCAGTTGTTTTTGGACAATGTTTTTTGCCACAGAGGTATGGTATCAAGTATCTTTCAGATTGTGGGATACAATTCACTTCCAGATTTGGAAGGTTTTGTTTAAACTTCTAAATGTGCAAGTCAGTTTGTTTTCTGCACACCACCCTGCCCCCAATGGTGAAGCTGAAAAGACCAATCAGTTCTTACAACAGTGCTACTGCACTATGCCCAAGACAGTTGGCCTTTTCTTCTCCCACTAGTAGAGTTTTCATACATTAATGCACTGCATAAATCAATTAATATGGCCCGCTTTCAAGCCCTAGAGATGACAGTAGCATTCTGGGGCAGTAGATTTTTTGCAAGAGCAAATAGCGTCACAAACCTTGCTAAGGCAGCAGTTGGAGCAAGCCAAGCAATCTTACAAACAAACTGCAGCTGCCCATCAGCAAGAGGAACCTCCATACAGAGGGGTGATATGGTCTGGCTCTCTACTAAGTTCCCGGACTCTACCAAGCTATGTAACAAATTAGATTCACATTTTGTGGGTCCATTCAAGGTAATTCAACAAATCAACCCAGTGGCATAATGTTTGCAATTGCTTCCATCTATGAAAGTTCACCCAGTGTTCCATTGCTCTCTCTCATTGAAGGAGGCCTCCTCCAGCAACTTGTGCTCTTCCCATCTGCCTCCCCCTCCAGTTATTATGGAAGAAGAAAAAGAATTTCAGGTGGAAAAAATCCTAGATTCTAGGAGACAGGGAAGAGGCATCCAATATCTGATCTATTGGAAGGGCTATCCAGAATCTGATTGCTCATGGGAAAATGCCAGGCATGTCGATGTATCACTCTTGGTACAACGTTTCCACTGGTGTTTTTCCTATAAGCCCTGACCTGCACAAGTCCCAGATGTACCTCCTCCTGAAGAACCCATTGCTGAACAGGTTGAACCACCTGCCAGTTCCCCCAGCACAGGAATTTACAGACTGTGAGCAGCCTTCCACATCAGACCTAGCTAGGCACTTAACCCTACAGTTTTTTCACAGCCACAGTCATCTCTGGAACTTCTGGCAACAAGTCACCAACTGCCCTCCCAGGTGCAGCACAAAGGGAGAGACACTTTGGACTCTGAATGGTCTTCAACCTCTGGTCTTGCTAGAGTGAGAAAGCGGGGGAATTGGGAGATTAGCTCTGTGCTTCCCTTAAAGCTTGCTCCACCTACTGAGCCAAGGGAGGCTCTCGACTTGGGGGAAGGATATTCCTTTCTTTCAGATGATTTCCCTCCTCTTCCCACTTCCACTAAAGCTTCTTATTCTGAAGACAGTCATGGACGCTGAGGGGGCCTCAGGTCTCCTCCATGGAAGAGGGAGCTTCTGATGGAGAGGGGGGTGATGTGGGGGAAAACAGGACTGAACCATGAGTGAGGAGGGGGATCAGCCTTGAGTCACTGCACATGATGAAGCGAAGGAGGGGCATCCCCAGGAGGATCATTAGATATAACCAGGTCAAGAGCTTTCACGCCTTAGAAGGAGAAATTCGTGTAATCACATAGAACCATTAAAGCAGTAGATTAAAATTACTTTTGTTTCTCTCAGTTTCTTTCTTCCCACACAGATATTTCTATGATTAATTTCTGGATCCATTGTTCAAAAATATTCAGTATGTCTAATGTTAAGGTATTTTGCTTCATTCTATGTTAATAAGTCAAATTAAAATATTATTTAATTGCAATCTTCAGTTGCCTCTGGTTTTCTCTAGAGTCCAACATTCAAATTTCCATCTTATAACATTTACTTTTAAGAATTCAAAACAACATTTTCCCATGGGAAAGATTCTTACAACTAATTTCAAACTCTTATTTCAAATCCACCACACCCCTAGTCCATTTATAATGTTCTAATCACTCATCTGCTGTTTATTCCAAAAAATATTTTTTAAAATATTCTTACTTATATTTAAAACTTCTTTTGCTGAGGATTAAAGGGAATCCAGTGCATGTTATTTATCAAATGGAAGGTTCTTAATAGTCGAAGAGGAATTAAAAAGCAATTTCCGAAAGTGATTAAGAAATGAGACTTGACAAAAGTTTGTGTCCATAACATAGGCTATATTGTTGCTGTGAGCTTAGTGGAAATCCCTCAACTCCCAGACATTCAACTCATGGGCTGACTGTGGAAACCTTAGTTCCTGCAGTTTACTCATGAGGAGCAGCTATTCGGAATACAATTTGGGCAATCTCATGATCTCTTCTTTTCTCCAGAGAATTTTCACTGGCCAGAATTTACCCTCTGACCACCAATCTGCTGCAATGTCATTTCTGATCCTTCAAAAATGCCTAGTTCACCATGTCCTCAATGGAAGCCACCACCTACCACAAAGCTTTCATAAAATACTTTTTAAATAAAATACTTTTTAAAATAAATAAAATAAAATTTTTAAATAAAATACTTTTTAAAATTAAAATACTTTTTAAATAAAATACTTTTTTGCAGGGAAGGGAAGAGGGCTCATGTGTGCGGATGCTCCTTCAAAAGGATTCTCTCTGCCCACTTTGTGATTTTCAAAATAGCTTTGAGATTTTTTCTTCTTTGTATTCTTAAAAAGAACATAATTCTTAAAATGCCTAACCTACCCTAAACATGGTACCAAGAAAATGGCTAAACTTCTCAATAATTTGAATCATGCAAACAAAACTATTAAATCTATCACTTGCTATCACTAACCAAAGGAAGGACAGTGGTAGGGTAGCTAGGAGCTGATAGTAGAAACAGAGCTTTGGCTGTCTCTTGGTTATTGCATGTCTTTCATGGAGCCTAACTGAAATGTATCTCCATCTCAAGTCCTAAGACTTCCTTGCTTCCCACATTTCCCTGAACTTCTGGATTTTGGTGGCATATAAATTTAATAAATAAATCTGTTTGGAACACAAAGAACTAAACGATTTTCCTTTAAAAATGAAAGTTAGGTCTCTTGGCATACTGAACTGTATTTCAAAAGGAAGCACATCCATTTTCATTTGACATGATGACCTTGAGAAAAAAAGATATTTGAGTCAGGGTAGATCATCTTTTGGAGATTCAACAGCTCTCTCAATTTATCTTTATGCTGTGGACAGGCCTCTCCATGCCAAGGCAGAGCAGCAGCTAATTTGTGAAGAACATGAAGATGAAAAGATCAACATCTACTGTTTGACCTGTGAGACTCCAACCTGCTCTATGTGCAAAGTATTTGGAGCCCACAAAGACTGTGAAGTAGCTCCTCTGACCAACATTTATAAGCGTCAAAAGGTACAAGAGTTCCTGTCTTCTTTCTGGACCAAACATATTTTATATTTTGGACAACTGGAGCAAAAACTTGAGTTGGGTAGCCTGTGTCTTGTGGGGAGATAAACCTTTACACATGTTAAATGCTGGTGCCCAACTTAACAACTATCAGCTTTGTGATTTGGGTTGATGTGACCACTTAAGGTGTTTGTTTCCAAGGCAACTAGCACACAGGGTGTGGCCAGCACCACAAATAACCTATTCATGTATCAGGTGTGTTTATGGGTGTGGGGAAAAATGCCTGGATCATGAGCACCCAGGTAGTATGGATTGGGTTCATCCTCTTTACTGCTGCTTCCATTCCATATTGTTTCCTCATTTTTTTTGGACAAGGGCCCATCCAGGGAGGGTCTTTCTGTTGCCTTGTGATTTGTATTATTCTCTTGCTTGAGCTCAAGAGGGAAAAGATTCCCTAGAATTACTCCATCTGACTTGATACTCATTTTGTTGGGCTGCAAAATCATGCAATAGAAGCAGAAAGTTGTCCACAGGTCCTGAACTCTAACCTTCCTCTCTTCTTGAAAACATGAGGCTAGTCTTGGGAGGAAAATAGACTTTGAGAATAAGCTTTGATGAGCCAAAGGCTAAGTTCATGCAGCATGTTAGAGTAGGCTAAAATGAAGTAGAGTACTTTGTGATTTGGAGTACTGCCTTAGTGAGTGATGTGAACCAGGCCATTACAATGTGTTTATTACAATAAGCTTGTTTATTTGGTAAGGCATGACAGGTTTTATGAATTCCTTTTTTATGCATTGCATTTAACTGAGTGTGAGCCCAGCCATTAAGTTTCCCTCTCTATTTCTTCAGGGAGAGCTGAGCGATGGCATTGCCATGTTAGTGGCAGGAAATGATCGTATCCAGGCCATCATCACCCAGATGGAAGAGATCTGTAAAACCATTGAGGTGAGCATAACACTTCAACTTGTTTTGGGGACCCCTATTTCTGCAGGATGTGCCGGTAAGTTTCTGCTCTTTGTTTTCCCCCATCTCGATAGGGAGAGTTGGAGCCTTTGGGAACAAATAAGAGGAAAAGCAGGGAAACATAAATTTGCAGTATTTATTGATTAATCTAATTATGCTATTTAATTAACTCTGACCTGTAGGGGAAATAGATCTTTAAAATAACAGCTCACATATTCCACCTTTGACAGGATAATGCCCGGCGACAGAAGCAACATCTTTGTCTGCGCTTTGACTCTTTGTACAGTATCCTGGAAGAACGCAAAAAAGAGCTTTTGCAAGAAATTGGACGAGAGCAGGAGGAAAAAGTCCAAAGGGTGCGAGGACTCATTCGGCAATATGGAGACCACCTTGAGGTCTCCTCTAAGCTGGTTGAGTCAGCCATACAGTCTATGGAGGAATCGCAGATGGCCATCTATCTCCAGGTGAATAGGTGGATCCAGGTGTCCAGATGTGACAGGACAGGGTGTGGGACCAGGGTTAGCTTGGAGCTGATTTAAGTCAGTTAGAAAGAAGCAGGATATACCTGTCAGCTTTCCTAAAGGTGAACAGGTAAGGGGAAGAGAAAGGCAGGGGCCTAGTTGCAATTTGGAGAATTCAGTGGTTTAAAACTTAGGGATATACTTGTTTTCTGCTTTGTTGATGCTGAAGATTTTCTTTTTTTTCCTGTAGCAGTCAAAGGAGCTGATCAAAAAGTGAGTAGAAGCAACAAGAGCAAAAGTCCTGGCCATGAACCTTAATATCAGTGGGCCTACTGATGGTGAACAGTTGCCCTCGAGGCATCAGAGATTCATTTTTGATTTATCCATATTCTGTTCTTTGATCCAGTTAGGCTAGTGTCTGTCTCTCCACAGCCCACAAATTTCTGATTTGTTATTTTAGGCTAACTGGAATCTTTCCCTCCCTCTAACTCAACCAGAGCAATGGGGTTCCTTTTGGATTCAGGATTACAATCAATGCATTAGCCTTTCAGAAGAATTAAAATTTTGAGGATGATATGATAACATGTATCTGAATCATATCCATGCTTAGAATTTTAAGAACCAACTTCTGAGTTACATAGTCTTTCTCAGCATAGACTTTGGCAACTAAGTATTATGTCTAAGGTTAAAGAAACTTGACAACTAAATATTATGTCCAAAACTGAAGCAACGGACAGTCTGCTGTTTGCTTTCTGTAAAAAGGTACAGGAGATGCTGTTGTAAGTTAGTTTTAACAATAGATCAAACCACACATTTTCTTTATAGGACAGAGCAATGAAAATAACAGAAAACATCTGTCGAAATATTTGTTTCATATACAATCACATAAAATATCCTTTATAGGTTTTGAAATAAGAGTCAGAGAGCTCTCATTTTCTCCTCATTCCTACCTCACTTAAACTTTATTTGCATTCATAGAACATTTGTTAGGAGTCATAATTGGCAGCAGTAAGTCATGATCCCTGGCCTAAGGAAAATGCTAGGTACGGCTGGGATGCCTCCTTTCCAGGATCTTGGTGGGAGCAGCTTTGAAGCTATTTCAACTGGCTTCTTTAGCTCTTTGGAAGCAGAATAGACAGAGAAGAGAGGGGAAAAATAGCCAAACATGTTCACACTGTTTTCTCATTTTGAAGAGGGAAAGGAATCTCGTGTTATCCACTATCATTCCCATTATATTTTGGTGGGAATGATATGCAGCAGATAGATTTAGCCATGCCTCTTCTTTTCTGCAGGATTACGGACATGTCCAAAGTATCCATGAGTAGCCGGCCTGAGCCTGGTTATGAAAACATGGACCACTTCTCTATCAATATAGATCATGTTGCTGAAATGTTGAGAACTATTGAATTCCAGACAGGTGAGAGTGGATGGACTAAGCATCGTGCTGGAGTGAGAGGAAGGAATGCGTCTATTGCTGTTCCGTCACTTGGGTGCTGTTCTCTTATATTTTTTATTAACTTACAGACCTCCCTGGATAGGTGGGGATTTGACACTGAGAAACTGTGAAAAAGGCTGTATTTAGGGAAGGGGGCATTACAATGATTGGTGACTGAGAATGTTTGAAGAATGGGGAAGATAATGCCATGGGACTATTGGTGGAGAGGTATAGATGGATTATTCAGATCTACCTCGAGATCCACACAAACTATTTTGAACTTGATTCAACAAAAGCCCTCAGCAAAGACTCCAAAACAGAAATAGCATAAAATGACATGTCCATGTATGGAGCACTCACTAGTTAAACAACAGGAATTTGAAGGCAAGTCTGGTAATTCTACAAATTCACAACATATTATATATATATATATTTATATAATTATTCAGCTTGAAGAAAATATATATTAGGCTCATGGTAGATAAATCAACAATAACATCAACTCAATGTTCAGACAATATACCTGAACTAATTAAACATCTACCGTATATATTTGCAATTTATATGCACAATATATAAAAGTAAATTGAGGTTAATCTTGCCTTCTTTTTTTTAGGCTTAGCATATTATGTGAACATATTAGAAATAATTTGGTTGGTTTATGTTCAGTGTATTATGCAGATCCAGAAAATGGTTCAGTAATATGTGTAGTGTCTAAGTCTTAGTGCTGGTATACTTGAGAAAAAAGTAGAAAATAGTTATTTTACTTTCAATATTTTTTGGTAAATCTTCAGCATCACAGACTCTTTTTCCTGAACCTCATGAAAGTATACTATTGAACTGGAGAGGACATTAATTTGGGCATCAAATTTACATTGAGACTAAAAGATTTTTTCTACTTAGAAAGATTAAACTATTTGGATTCCCTTTGGGGTTGTCTTTTGAAAAAAAGACCTAATTTAGAACAAGTATGACTTAGAAAGGAAAATACACAAAAAGCACTCAAAAAAGAATTTTGGAATATCTCTGCTTAGAGATTCAGGATAGATGAATAATAAATAGTTGCCATTTTCACATACACCTGTTTCCCACTCACCCCCACCTCCTTCCCTCTTAGATATTTCTGGAGAGGAAACTGAGTCTGAAGGAATTATTCCAGAAGGGGGTTGTGAAGCTGGAGAGGAAGACCATTCAGAAGAACCAGAGACTCCTGAAGGAGTAGAAGGTGAATTAAAGGTTGAAATGAGAGATGGGTAGAAAGTAATGAGTAGTTCTGGCCTGGCTGGGGTTGCATTGAGATTTTGCCACTGCAAGATCTGTCAGAAAGTCTAAATGATTCTTCCCTCCTGTCCAGTTTGATCCATAGTTTTTTAATAAATGTTCTCATCATAATCTACATAACATTAAGAACCTGCAGAAGAAAATATCCTCAGACATTATTTTTAATCTATTAATTCACCTGTGTTTAAGAGAAGGATTGTCAAGTGCTAAAGACCAGGACCAGGCAGCAAAATTCAAGCTAACAGATTTATTAAGTCTTGGATATTTACAAGAATCTGCCCAACTGGCAGTTGAACACCTACAGCTATGAGATAAGGTCCAACAGCCTCAGGAGGTGCTAAGTCTACTATGTTTGAGGCTACGCAGAGATTCAAGACTGATTCCACACTTCATACCTCCCCTGGCTCAGCCCTTCTCCCACAGGGATGGAATTACATATAATGGAAATGGGACTATTTCTGCCATTTCTAAGTATTTCTTTCCCTTCCTGCTGAGCTAATCTCAACCTCAGCTATGAAATGTAGAATCCTAATGACATGCATCTCTTTCTCTCTTTAGATGGAGAGAACCTGTCTCGATTCAGGCCAAAGCCACCTAGTGCATCTCGGGGTAAGTCCCCCCTCCCCTGCACAGCTTCATTAACTGAAAGAGAATGTAAGGGCCAGGAAGAATATAAAATGGAATCTTCAGGAATGAGTCCATCAATCAGATGTTCTCTTGATGGGATGTTTACAAAGGAAAGTTCTAGAGATTATCTGAATTGAATCTTCTGCCATGTTGCTGATTTTTTTAGTATTTTCCTGGCACTGTGCTGTAGAGAAGACAATAGCCTGGCTTCTTTTATCACAAACTTTTTCACTGATATTAAAAATGATGTGTGAGAAAGCACACATTGTGTGTGAGAAAACACAATCAAAATACATTATCAGAAAGAAGTGGAGGAAGGGAACTGAGCAGGTTCCACTGTTTCCCATTAGCAGGAAATAGGTTTGCTTCCTAACCCAGAAAAAGCAGAATTCTGGCTGCTGTCCTTTGGCTACTTTGGATCTTTTCCCCTGCTTCCTCAAGTATTGGGTCTGTCTTGGCAAAATTTCTCCCAGTATTCAGCCTGTGGTTTCCTCCCCTGCCCTTAGCTTCTTGAATGTACAAATGAAAATTGAATTGAAAGGATGGTACACCCATTAGTGAGCTTTCCCACTATGACAGGGACATGCACAAAGCCCAGATCAGGAGGAGAGAACTCTGGCACATTTTATTTCCCACTGGATGTGTATCTTGTTTTTCCTAGCAGGCCAACACTGAAGAGTCACTTTGAAGACAAAAACAGCTGGAGAACTGTTCCAGGCGGCCCTGTCCCAGACACCTTTTCCTCTCCAGCAAAAGCTTTTCTTGCTTCCCACTAAGTTTTCCTTCTCCATGCATATTTTTCTTGCTTCCCCCCATGCACCCCTTCTTCCCATACCATTTGGCTTTTTAATTGATAATAAAGTTGTGACTTCTTTGCTAACACAACTCTGGCAAGATTTATTGGGTGGGACCCCTTTCTTTAGAGGAAAATATGACATTCATAGGAATGTATGGATAGTAAAATTTGCCAAAGGATTCTAATGCATAATCTTCATTTATCATTCACAGAGACTATCTGCATTAGTTCCTCATCTCCTATGATATATTTTGTTAACTATTATCAACACTCTTTCCCAGGTCACCAAGGGTGGACTAAAAATGTTTGGTTGTGTTGGGCAAAAGAAGGTCAGCCATAGGCTTGGTTTTAGTGGTTTAGAAACACTTAAGTCTTATCCCTCTCCATCCTGTTCCTGAGTTAACAAAGGGTAGCTTGCTCCATCCCTTGAGTTCGGTTGAATCCAAATGTTACTTTGACCAGTTGTAAATTAGTTTAAGAGAGGAAAAATGGCACTCCACATTTTGAACACTCCTTCTGGGCTGGGTATATTTAAGGGAGTGGGGTGACGGCAAAAATAAAAACAAAGAATTGGAACATCAGAAGAAGAAAAGAATTCCCTGCCTTTGACTGGACCAGAGTTGACTAAGAAAATGATGGAGTGCAAAAAAACAGGAGTAGGAAGGAGGAGTTGGTCTGGAAATCTGCCAAAGGAAAGAAGACTTAGTCTTGCTGAAAAATTCCTGCTCTCTTGGGAAGACTTTCTTCGATCTGGCTGTTGGCAGAAGGAATTGGTGGAAAAGTTCAGTCTTGCCATGGATGGGAGGCACATTGGAGCAGGAGAACATCAAAAGTGGAACTCCATCTTCTGTAAATATAACTTTGCGAGATGGGTAGTCATATATATTATTTAAATAAATAAACTGGGCTGAAGTCTGTACTGCCTTCCTGATCTACTGTCTTCAGCTGATCAGAGCTCATTGTAAAAAATCAGCAACAGCTCATCAGCACCGATGAAAAATATTGGTTTGGGAGGCGCGCATGCCTTTGAATGGGTCCTGAGCAGCAGTGGAGACAGTGTCGCTGTCCATGGTACTACTCCTTGAAGTTCGACTACAGCCTCCAGAAAAATTGCAAAAACACCTCCACACACCCCAAACAAAATTGCAAAAACACCTCCAAACCAAAAAGGCAA
>JANHZU010006346.1:50980-69318 GCA_032468055.1 Acrochordus granulatus | reverse complement strand
ATTTTTAGATGTTACAGAGAAATGTTTCAACTCCAGTCCAGGAGTCTTCTTCAGTCTCATATAAAATAAAAATAAAAATTATATATGAGACTGGAGAAGACTCCTGGATTGGAATTGAAACATTTCTCTGTAACATCTAAAAATAAAATTTGGTATGCAAGTGAGGATTTTTGGCAATTTTGCAACAAGACATGACTTGGATTAATGAGAATATACATAGACACTTGACTACAGACTCAAGTGCTCACCCATGAATGAGTATGGGCATTTATTTGCAAAGGGCATTTGAGAAGGGGGTGGGGGCATGTTCAATGGGGAATTGAAACATCCCTTATTCTAGCATAGATGGGGCTTCATCTCTCAGTCTAGCTGACATGAAAATGCTCAATCCTCCACTGATTATTTCAGGCTACAAAACAGTATTCTCTTAAAAGGAAAGAGTACCCTGCCTCTGAAAGTATTTGACTTAACTTAAGTTTATCTATGCATAGGGTGGAATCAAGGTTGACTTGGAGAGTTACCACAGTCCAAGTCAGACCTCCTTTGACCTCAAGACCCAAGTTCTGACTATTCTTATAAAGCAGATAAAGTTAGAGTCACATCTGAATTGTAGATCGAATGAAGTTTTGATATCACATGAACATGCACATGAAAATGCAAGTAGATTAGTGGGGACTTCCTTTGGAGGGAAAATTGCCGGCCAGCAAATTGACGGAGCAGCGAGTCAGTGAGACGGAGCAACGAGTCTGTGTGAAACTCACCCGTCCTGGGGATGGAGTTGGAATCTCGGAGGATGCCCTGGGTATGAACATCGGTGGCCAGCCAAGGGGGATGGGGTAAAAATAAAGAAATGTATAATCTCTATGTAAGCCGCCAAGAGTCTCCGGAAATTGGCGGCATAAAAATGTGATTAATAAATAAAAATCAAGACTAGCATTTTACATGTGACCCTGTGGAATCTGGATTTGGAGTTTCCTCTGTCAGCATTCCTTTACCTCTCAAAAGCTGACTAATGGAGTTCACATAAAGTATCAGGAGATTTATTAAGCTTTATAGTACATGCGTAGCATGGCTCATTTAATTTTGGTCTGATGGATGGATGGGTTTGTCATTGTCGAAATCAGATAATTTGTTACCATCGGTTCTGTTCTGTGAGATCCCAGAAAGTACGTTAATTCAGTAAATAAGTGTGAAGTAGTGTGGTGTAAACCTTTCTACCAGACCCAACAGCTTCTCTCAGGACAGCAAATCCTGCCACCCCACAGCTCAGGTAGGACCCCCAGTGCAGCCCAAGACGCAAGCTCACCCTACTCCCACCCTGAGTTCTGAGATTTCACTAGCCTGCAACTCGGAAGTATTTGACGCCCAAGAAGTTTTATTTCATAAACGAGTATCTTCTGCGAAAGCGCCAGAGTTAGGGCAAGCGATGCCGAAGGAAGCGCGGGCGATTCACAGTTGCCGGATTGGCTCATAAACGCGAGGATCTCGTGCGTGCCCTCGCTGACGGCTTCACTTGCCTACCGAGTCCAAGAGTTGACGGTTCAGCTCTGCTTGGGCTTGCTGACTCTGCGCCCGGGAGACCTCCATCATGTGGCGGAGGAGGTGGAAGGTGAGGTCGATCGAGAGTGGCGGCTCGTGGCGTTTGAGTCGATCGCTCAGTTCGGCGAGGAGTCGGCGCAGTTCCCTCTCAGGACCTAGCCGGTGCAGGGAGTGCACCAACAGACTCGCCACGTTTGGCTCAGGAACAGGTTGCAGTGGCTGATGGGGTCCGGCGCGGTTTTCCTCGGGGAGCCGCAGCCGCAGGATCAGGTTGCTTTCTGCGCTACCCTCGAGGTCGGCCGCTGGTCTGGCTCCGAGGGACACTTGCGAGACCAGAAGGAGCAGCGAGAGCAAGAGACTGGGCAGCCGCGCCCGCCTCATGCTGGGGCGGTCTGGGCCTGGTAAGAGAGACAGCGAAGCCTTGGAGAAAGCAAGACCCAGATTCTGCTGCAGAGTGGCCCAGGGCAGGAAGCAAAGCCATCGACCTTCTCCCTAGCACTGGGGGAACCTGGCTAAAGTCTACTGGAGAGCTGCTCTCCTAAGAAATGGGACGGAGGACAACTGCCCCGAGGGCATCTCCAGCCCTCTCTTGGCGATTCAGTGCCAGTACGAGGTGAAACTGCGCTGGTAGTCGCAGGACTCGTGGGCCGAAGGGGTTGCTTAGAGGATCCTTGAGTTTCCCCTTCTTTTTCTCTTCCCTCCCTCCTCCCCCTCGATTCAATTTCAGGACGAAGGAAAGTAACTTACCGCGATGTGTCCTTGTGGAGCCGGGAAAAGGGTGCCCAGAGCCGCTGGCGGGTTCATTATATATAGTTTACCGGGAGATCCATTGACGTCAGTGAGGAACATGGACTGATTGCTGATGGTGCGGTAGACCCTCCTGGGACCTGAACTGGTGTCTGGATGGGAGAAGGTGTCCTTGTGCTATTGGGTCTCCACTCCCCGTCAGCCCAGAGCATTATTTCAGCATTTCTGAGATTGTCTCAGAGTGAATTCACTCTTTGCAGCCCTATTTCCCAAGTCTGAACAGGTGCTGCTCCTAGGAATGCTGGTGTGACTTTCAAGGCACTAATGCTTGGGAGATCAACTAAGCCCCTGGAAGTCTTTGTAATTCATGCCCCCCTCCCCCCACAGTTGTGACCTCTATCCAACAAACCAGCTTTTGATATTTTAATATTTTATTATACTTTATTTTTCCTCTAGGGTGATAATCTTGATACAAAGCCTCTATCTTCAGACATGCATAAAGCTCAGACTTCAGGTTGATGGGCTAGAAGATGCTGCCTCTATCATTTAAAAAGTTTCATATCAGCAGAAGCTGAGATAAACTTCAAGACTGGTTGTCTGAAAATAATTCTGATCAATCTGAGAACATTCCATATGAAAGGATCAGAAAGGAATAAATATATCAGCTTTAGCCGGTAATCTCTCCAGCCTCATAGAAACAGTTTTAATAGACCATCCACAGCCCATGCAAGAGAGGAGGATGTTGTGAGTGGTAAGCAGATCTGAAGAACTGGGCAGATCTGGCCAATAACTGATCCAAAAATCTCTTGGTGGAAGAAGACAATACCAAAAAAGAACACCAAACTATGTCTGGAATTTTAATCAAAGATATGGCTGCCCATTCGCCAGAGTGCCTCTGGATAGCTATAAAAAATTGACATACAATCTGTCAAACCACATCATGCCATCTCTCAAGACAGGCATATCTAACATCCCAACTCAAACATATAAGGAAAAACCTTTTTTAAAATACCTAATAGAAAACTAATAGGATTAGGGTGTTCCAGAAGAAAAGGACTGCCATGGAAAATGTACCTTTCCTAGGTCCAACCAGATGACACTGGTGCAAGGAAGGGATCTGGAACATGCCCAGCCTAGAAAAGGGTTAAGAATAGAACAATATAACTGAATACAGGCAGTGTTATAATAACACAGTTATGTGTCATGTAGGGCTTTATAATCATTTTATACAATAACGATGACCTTCAATTGCACCTTAAAGCTTATTCAGTGCAGTGTACAAAATAGCAATGTTTAATGACCATATTGTGATGCACACAAATCAATTTGCACCACTCCACTCTGAACCAGTTACAATTTCTGGATATATTTTAAGAGCAGCCCCATTTAAGTGCACTGCAGTAATCCAACTAGGAGGTACTAAGACTTGAATAATCAGGAGCAGAGACTCCTGATCTGGAGCAAATACAATTGGCACATCACAAAAAAAAAGCTTTTTTAAAAGGCAACAGAGCTTTTATTTTTAGTTTTTCTGTTTTGAAGACATTTTGCTTCCCATCTAGAGCTTTTTCAGTTCAAACTAACTGGTGAGGGGTAGCAGAAATTAATATTTTCAAATGTATAAATTTAATCAGTGTTTTTTCAAAACAGAAAAAACAAAAATAAAAGTACAGTTGCCTTCTGATAAAAGCTTTTTTTTGTGTGTGTTTTTTGTGATAATCATGACCTGGATGACTGAGGATCTCCACAGACAATTGGCACATCTCTTGAAGATCAAAGGCAAAGACCCTCTTGAATATAGCTGCCATCTGCTTCTTGATCAGGATCTGATAGTGCAAGAGAACTCCCAAATTGTGTAGTGATTCTGAACAGAGGATAGCAATCTCTCCCTCCCCACTCCGAGATGAGCAACGTGATGAATTCTGGTAACACACTGGATCATAAATAAGCCCACTTTATTTAGATCAGAGTGATGTGCAAACCCAGGTTCCTTAAGTCATGGATCTCAAAACATTGGTTTAATTCTATAAACCACAATTTCTTAACCACAGGTAATATGTGCAAACAAAATCAAATGAAGAATACTCAACCAACTCTGATAAAAACATGACAGATGCATTTGCAGAGCTTGCTAAGCTTGTTTCATATTAACTTAGTATTAGGTTTTCATGGCTCAGCAAGTTGTGCTAACCTATCGTATTCATTTATGGTCTTGAATAAATTGGTTTGTTCAATAAGTGGTTTAAATATATTGGGTGGATGAACATTTGCAAGCAGAAAGGATTAAGGGAAGAGGCACATTTTTTGTTTACCACAGAGAGAAAAGTAAGCAATAACTAAAATTGTTTCATCCCTTCCTGTGTACATCAGCATCAGAACATTTTGGTCATTCCATTGTCCTTGACCACATAACACTGGATTTATCTTGTTTCCAGCCCAGAATTCCTCTTCCTGAAAGTCATTCATGTTTTTCTGCTTAAGCAATTATGGTTCTTCCATAATGAAAAAGAGAGCGAGAGAGAAGGAAGTAGCACCAGCTGATCTCTTGCAGGATTGAGCAGAGATAGGTCTTAATGTGAAATCATGTCACTGATGATTGGCCAGCAGGATATTTCAGCCATGCCACTGACACAGAGAAATATGGGTCAGCCCATCAAAACAGGGTATTTGTTTAGCAAGGCAATCCAAACAGGATGGAGGGCATAACCTGGACCATTCAATTTATGACATTAGTGCTTTCAGATGCCACAGCAAGGGCTGGATGTTCAATTAAACCACAAATGAAGAAGTGCCCTGGGTATCAATTAGCAGTTCTGTTGGTGAAAGTCTTTCACTAATAGTGAATAGTCTTTCCCCAGACAACTGTATTAAAATCTTTACTTTTTAACTCATACACAAAGTTTCTAAATGTGTGGGGAGGAAGCGACCAAATCTGATACCCACATAGGTACTGTACAATTATTACAGCAAAAAGGAACCACAATGATGTAAAAAAATAAACCACCTTTTCAAGGTGGATGAATGTGAAATAAAGTATCAAACTAATAAAAGATGATACACATGAATGTACCCGACCCTGAAATGATCTGAATGCATAAAATATACAGCTTCACAAAACTGATTGTTATTGAATAAAGATCTGTAGTAATGACCAGTTAAGAATGTGTAATTCTGATTGCTACATTTAAAAAAGATACAGTTCTGGGAAAGATTAAAGATGGAAAGTGATGAAATTATTAACAGCTGGGGCAATTTGCTTACTTTGTTTTCATTTTATTATATATTATGAAATACATAATAATATAAGAAATAGTACCAATAGGAAAATAAAGTACAAAGAAATACAGATGGATAAATAACAAAATTGAAATATCATAAAACTAATATATTCTAATATATAATTAGAAGTTTATAGTATTATATTTTATATACATTTTCTAGTCAAAATCCACATGTCCCTGTTAATCTTTAAAGTAAAAAATGCTTGCTTAATAATGTTCAAATAATCAAATGAAAACTGTAGGGAGTGAATAATGCATTCCATTAACACCATACATTATATCTCTATGTGAATTAATATTCTTTAGACGTTCATAAAATGGAGTTGAGTTTGCAGTTCAGATAAATGCTGCTAAAAGGAGCTCGAAGAGCTCAATTATAGTATCAGAAACATGACCAAATGCAAGTTTCAAGTTAAGCTGAAAAAAAAGAAAGCCAACCAATTTCCACAATATCTGACCATATACACACCATTTTCAAGGAGAACACCAAGAATTTGCTTGTTGGAAGCTGTCTGGGAAGGGTGCAAATAGTGATCACATGACCCCAGGATACTGCAACCATTGTAAATACATGCCAAGTGCCTGAATTTTCATCACGTGACTGTGGGGATGCTGTGACAATTATAAGTGTAAGAACTGATTGCAAGTCACTTTTTCGGTGCTGTTGTAACTGCAAGTAGTCACTAAGCGAATGGCTACAAATCAAGGACTACCTGTATTCCACAAAATCTTGGTAGAATAGGCATGAAGGCCTTGGAAAAGATTTTCAAAATGCTGTGATATGTTTATTCCTACACAGATGAGAATCCTGCAAGCCATGGTATTCTCTGTGACACAGTATAGAAACACAAAATTGAACTTTGAAGAAGCAGGTTGTTGTTCAGTCGCGCAGTCGTGTCCGACTCTTCGCGACCCCATGGACTGTATTACACCAGGCCCCCCCGTCTTGCACTGCCTCCCGAAGTCTTCCCAAGCTCACACCCATCACACTGACTATGCGATCTATCCATCTCATCCTGTCGTCCCCTTCTCCTCTTCCCTTCAGTCCTTCCCAGCATCACAGTCTTTTCTAATGAGTCAGAATGAGTATTGATGCGTTTGAATTTTGTTGAAGAATACTACTGAAAATACTACAGACAGCTAAGAAAACAGACTGATGGAACATTGAACAGAGTTTTTACTCAAGAATGACCAGGCTCAAATTAACCTACATCAGACACATAAAACAAAGATATATCTCTCTGCTCTAAGAAGGCTGTAATGCTGGGGAAAATGGAAGGAAAGAGAAGAGGTGAATTCAGCAAGGTGAATGGACTCAGTTATAATGGTGATGGGGCTGCTGTTGGAAGAGCTGATTAAGGACAGATCATCATGGAGAAAGTGTCCTAACAACTCACATCATCCTGATGGCATTTAATCAATTGTAGTCCAACATACTGTGGGAATCCAGTCATTGTCTTAACACAATCCCATTAAGCCACAATTTGCTCGAATACAGCAATTGCATTTTGTTAGTGTGCTGTGTGAGCCAAAGTGTCACGACTCTGGATTTCATCTGCTTGCCACAACTGGCGCCTGTTGCCTCCGTCCTGCCATTGGAAAGGGCAGGTCCTGCTCCTCCTATTTTCAGCGCCCAAGGCTGCTTTCAGACCTTCCGCGGGCTGGGCACATGGCCGGCTGCCTCGCTATGAAATGCGCACGAAAGGCCGCCCCGAGCCAGATCCGCTCCGCTCTTCCTCCCTCGCACCACTTGGCCTCGGGGGGGGGGGAGGCGGACAGCCGTGGCCGATTGCCTGGTCTTTGGGTGAACGCCGGCCGGGCCCACCGTGAAGTGAGGTAGCGGGGATGCTTGGCCAGCGGGAGGCCACGCGGGGCTCGGCAGCCCTTTCGGGTCCGCTGCCCTCGCCGTGCAGAAGTAGCCGCACCGGGAAGGGAGCGCACTTGGGGGCAGCTGGCCCTTCAGCTCCGGGTGGGAGCGGCCTTTCTCGCGCCCTCGGGTGATAAGGCGGCTCCGGAAAGGCGGCACAGCCTGGCACTGTTCACGGCCCCAGAAGTGGGAGACGCTGCTCTCTTTTGGGCGCCGGAGCAGAAGAGCCCTGCGATTTCGTCCCTGAGCTGTGGCGGAAGCGCACGGGAGCCGTTCGCTAACCGACGAAGCTGGCAGCGAGAGCGAGATATTGCAATTTCGGCTTAGGTATGGATCCTCTGAAATGATAGCCCGATCAAGCGCCACGTATTGGTTCGGAATGAGGCGTTGTTCTCCTAGCAGCACAGATCCTGGCACTCCCTTATTAATCCAAAATAGATCCATCAATGCTTCTCAACCGCAGCAGCTTCAAGATGTGTGGGCTTCAACTGAGGTTGAAATATTGATCTATTAGAATAAAAGGTGAATAGCCATTTATCCATATGGTTTTCCCATACATTTTCTCATTCCCTCTAAAAGCCTAGCAGGATAGCAACTTCCACAGTTATACTGCAGTAAATTAATTACTTTTGAGCCAGTTTGAATATGTTGCACAGGATAATTAGGGATGCAATTGTCATAATACTACCAGTACAGATGCACCAATTTGTCTCTGTAATGAGGTTATAGAGCTTGCAAGCATTGTTTCTTCAGGAACAGTAATATTCAGGGCTTACTAGATCTGACTTCGTTGAAGTTCAAAGTGAAACATTTTTATCAATTTGATTTATACACCACTTTTTGTACAAAAGCTCATGACAGCATACAAAGTATTATCTCCTATTTCCCCCCATAACCATCACCCTGACAAGTAGGTTGGCCTGAATGAAAATAACTGATCCAAAAATCACTGAGTTTCCATGATGTCAGATTACAATTGAGCTCTTCCCACTCCTAGTCCAACATCTTAATCATTACCTCCTATGTGAATTCCATAGGACTGCCTACTTTGTATTTCTGATTTCAGCTGAATAGGACTAAGCATCCTATTTCTCATAGTAGTCATTTTGATTCCTTAGAAGACCTCAAGCAGAGCCTAGAAATCAATCATTCTTATATGATGCTCACAACAATTAAAACTTCCTGAGAGACTTGTTTAAAATATGGAGATAACCTGTAGTTATCATGGTAAATTGCTATCAGATGTCTCCTTGATCAACTTTCCAAATTCTTTCCAAAAACTAACTTAGCAAAATATATCAGTTGGACTCCCAGCATCCTAATTATTCGATGAGTTCACCAAGAAACCCCATGCTTTGTATTCAGAAGGCCTCAAATCTAATTTTTGATGTGCTGAAGCAAGGTTAGAAAAATAGCCTTAAAACCCTAAAAAGCCACTACAGTAATCATTTCCAGTAATAGGCAAGATGGACCAAAGGTCTGATTCCACAGCTACAATAAGATGCTTGATCTGGTTACTGAATTCCTACTTATTAAAATGATACATTGAACCATAAACTAATTGAAGATTGGGTTCACATGATAAACTAAGACACCAAAAAGCTAAATACAGATGGTCCTCATTTAGCAACCACATTTGGGACTGGCAACTCTGTCATTATACAAAACTGTTACTAGTGAAACTGCAATTGTAGTTATGATCTTACTTCAGCTTTCCTTTGTTTTATAGACTTGTGAAGGCCATACATACAAGGATTAGTTACAAAGTTACTTTTTTATCACTCTTGTAACTGCTAATGGTCACTGTATAAGACAATTGTTAAATGAGAATTACTTAAAAGGGGACCATTAATCAAGTTTACTTATGCTAAGTGTAGACATTAGAGTCTTTAACTGGCCTACCAGTATAAAAGAGCTTCTTACATTCCTCAAGAGTAGTAAACATAGCTCAGAGAAAGTACCTGTTTTCCTATATGGCCTACCAAACACTTTAGTCAAGTAACTAGCTAATGCAGTATTTCCTCTAAGTCCACAATGCAGTATATCTTCAGTGCCTTCAGGCAGTTGTGATAGCTGGTCTGATTCTTTAGCTGCTAATAGCGGAATACCCAGACCAGAGGTTATTTTGCCCAACTCTCCTTTTCAGGGAACATTTGGGGCTTTTTCAAAATGTATCTGTGCAGTTGTATATGCTAGTTGATGGGACATCTTTGTGGTTAGTATATGGTTATGTATCCTGGGTTGTTCATCTGTTTGCAGTAGGTGAAGAACAAAGAGCAAAGAACATCTGGAGGTGTTCTAATAGGATTAAGGAAAATTCTCATGTCTTCCCATGCCAGGTTATAGTTGATTGGCTTTCCAGGAAAGATAACAGTTCCAGATAATAGCCACACACTGGACCACAGGAAGTCTGGAGACAGAAAAAAAAAAAGAAAAAATCAAGGACAGCAACATCATAAATTTTGGATCTGTGTGTGTATGCACGTAGGCAGCATCAGAAATAAAGGAATTCAGGCAAAAAAGGCAGTTTATACCTGTAGTTTAAGGGGATGAAATAGAAGTTGGCAACCTGTACTGCTGGCCAAATCTGAAAGGCAAAGAAAGCATCACTGAAAAAGAATCCTGATCAAGAAGAGCCACTGAAACATATCTAAGCATCCACCAAACAAGAAATTAAAAGAAAGTCCAACAGTGGAGTTTGAACCAATCATAACAGGGCTGGACTGAATGGCAAGCAATTCTATAGGGTCTATAGAAGAAGTCTCTTCCTCCACCAACCCTCCTAGATAATCTCTCTGTATGGCGGCTGCTGCTGTCCAGAGGAAGGCTATCAAGTCCCACCAAGAGTATCCAAAAGGCCACTCACATAATAGTTGGTGATGAGGGCATCAGTGTAGTCCTTCAAGAAAACAGAGGAGAGACAAGTCAGTAGGAATGCTGTATGTGTCCAACTCTGTGGGACTTATACCAATGGTCTTGAACAGAAACAAATCACAGGAAGGAATTTTCAGAGGCTCTAAGGCCAGATGATAGTTCTTCCTAAAATCACATCTAAATCTGTTTCCCTGAACTGTTTCTCACTACCTGAGTTCATACACTATATTACATTTACACACTGCGTTAAGATGGGATTTTATTCATGATTTAAGGAATCACTGTGCCCTTGTTCATATAACACATTGACAAGAGTTGGCATGTTTTGGGTCCCATCAATAAAATTGTGTCATCTGATAGCACCCAGGAATCTTATCATGATGCTGCCCTCTTGGAAAATAGTTACCCTGAGATTCATTCATTCATTTTATTTATTTATTAAATTTATATGCCGCTGAAATCCAAAGACTCTTGGTGGCTAACAACAATAAAAAACAATATATTAAAAACAATAAAAATAAAAATGAATCCCCCATTACAACAAAATAAAAAACCCGGCAGACTAGCAAGGTAGGCAAAAGATTTAGAATATAAAAAGGGGGGTGAGGATGGCTAGGGATCCATCAGCCACCTCCATGCTGATAAATGAGATTTACATGGGTCCCATCCTGATTTTACTTAAACAAGTCCTTAAAACTTGATTCTCCCTCCCCCAGACTTTGGGCCAGAGGAAATAAGGCCTCCTTGTGGGATGTTTGATGTCTTACATTATATTGTTTTTTTCTGAACTTTTTCCTTTCCAGACTATGTATATTTAAAGAACTGTTTTATTTTTAAGCCGTTCAGAATTGGGACAAATGAAGTGGTATGTAAATTTCTTAAAGAAATAAATACTAATCCAGACAAACAAATTCAACTTCAACAACAATAAAACCATCCACATGTCTACAAACCACAACAGCTGAGTTGCTACATGTTGCTAAGTCAAAACAAGACTCAGCACATTATGGCTAAACCCAACTGATTCATTCAGTCTCTGCCTTAAAATTCACACCACATACTATCCTAGCCAAAAATGGGTATACGGGAATTCAGCTATTGCCTTAACGTATTATGAGAATTACAGCATAGTGTTTGGCACAATAATGACATATAGGTAGTCCATTTCATATATGATATGGTGTGTTCCAAACCTGAACCACTTTACACTTACGTTTCCACTGTCACCCAAAACAGCTCAAATAGATTCTTGGGCAATTGGGAATGACATAGAGGAAAACAGAGACTAAGGTACATCTGGGGTAATTACTCCTTTTAGATCCTGCCTGATTCAATATTGCCAAGATATAGATGGTCTTTTTCAATCAGCTCTTTCCTTTCCCCTCTGTAAGAATGGGTTCCATCAAACTTCTTGGCAATGTATCTTTCATAACTCATCATTACTTAGCAAACAAAGTGTTATAGTACATGCAAACATAAGACATGAGAATTCTTTGCTGAACAAGGAAGAGCAAACAGAAAACATCTTGCTAAAGCATCATTCTGCTTTCATAATATGCTGGAGATGCGTGCCAAGTAGGTGGCCCCTTAACCAGACTTGCACTGTGTGACTCAGCCATCCTGAAATGGGCAGGCAGGCATCTCACATGGCAGAATACTAACAAGATATAAAGACACATAACAAAAGCCATTTAAGAGTGTGACAGAAGTTGGCACAGTTCAAAAGGCAGAGACTTGTATTTGAGGCAGCCTTGTGGAAATTAAAGCTGCTATGGAAGCTGTGCATCTCTGTCTCCTTTGATTTTCCATCCATCAGATACAAAGAATGGGTTCAGAAAAGTTTTTTTCCCTTCAGCTATTGGTACATTACTCTTTACTGGCTGCTTTAAGTTCTCCAGAAAGCTTTACAATGGCATTGATTCAAACCAAAGTTTTTCTCTAACATTCTGTTTCTGCAACTAATGAACTTAACAACTTCAGAATGAGAGGATCAAGATAAGGATATGAGTATGTCACTCTTGACTAGTAACAATTTGAAAATTCATAGAAGAGAAAGCAATTCAAATGCTTTGGAGCAAAATTAAATTGCTTCCTCTTCTATAAATTGAATTCTATAATTTAATCATATGCTGTCTCAATTAGTAGTTTCTTTTAAAATCTCCCCATTCCAGTGCCACAGTACTATATTAGAGAGAGAAAAAAACAGGCTACTTGATGGCATAGCTCTCCTCTCCTTCTTACATTTTTGTCTCTGCTTGGGACTGTTGCAAAAAGTTGGATGCTGCTGTCTTTGAAAAAGAGGTTGGTGTGGAAAAAGGAAGAGAGGAGACAGGGATGAAGAGGGAACCAGCCTTGAGTTGCTACATATGCACAAATACCAGAGGTCCAACTCCTCATAAGGACCATTAGCCTTATCTTGGGAGTGCAGGTGTTCAGCGGGCAGTTGGATAAATTCTTGTAATTTGTAACATCAATAAATCTGTTAGCTAGAATGGCATTGTCTAAGCTTGATCTTTTGCGCCTAACAGTTGGCCTACAATAGTTTTTTTCAAACTTGGCAACTTCTGGCTGGAGAATTCTGGGAGCTGAAATCCACACAAAGTTGCCAAATTTGAAAACCCTGTCCTAGAAAAGTTCTTCCACTTTCTAGATCACTTGCTTTTATAGCAAGTTTAAGAGCAGCAGCTTTCTTTACTAACTCTGACTTTGTACTGCTTTCAAATAATAATTTGCATGGATGGTCAATTAATTCATTCAGCCAGAGTAAATGCAGAAACTACAGGGGGATTAATTTGTTACATGTTCTTGGGAAGCTGTTTAGCAGAAGCCTGATCAAAAGAATATGAGAAATGACGAGACAAAGTTGGGGAATTGCAAGTAGCTGTGCAACAGGGACAACATGCAAACCAGATTTTTGTTCTTCAGAGTCACTGAAGGATGTGAATGTGACAAAGAAGCCTATTGTACACTTAGAGAAAATTCTATTTCCTGTACTATATTGTATCGCTATTTATTTTACTGTGTTAGTATTTGTTATGTTTTATATTGTGACCCACCCAAAGTTGGCCTGGAGCCAGGTGGCACCAAAGTATACATGTATATATGTATGAATAAATAAACTGAATGAACTATTCAGCAAATCAGTGAATCTATTTGGTATAAGATAAAAAAATATGATAGCCTCTATGGCTGTTTACTGTAATTTATAGATACATGTAAATATATAAGGAATGCTTGTTCTAAGGTTAGATTTAACATGGTAGAATCTGCAGTTGAAGTGGGGAGAGGAGTTAAGAGACTGGCTGGCCTGGAATCATTGAAAGGGAGAAAATGGGAGAAGGCAAACCCTCCCTGAACATTGGAGTGCTTACCTAATTGGTTTGTAGTGAATGCAGTTAGTTTGGCTAAATTCTTGTAAATAAGCATGTAGAGAACATACTTCTCTAGTCAACTCCCTGTGTCATTCTGGTTCCTTGTGCCTGACATTTAATTACAGTATATTTTCTTTTCTCTTATATCCTACCTTTAGTTTCTTTTGCTCACTACTTCTTACTCTTCTTCTGCACTTTGTATAATGCTGTTTATTTGCAACAGAACAATTGCCATGAGTAAATATGTATGTTTTTGCATTGATTCTTTAAGGCAAATTGGCTAAATAGTAGGGGTTTTAAATCTAGTAAGCAATGCTTCTTCAGTTTCTTTGAAATCTCTGCACCGACATATCTGTGGCTGCTTCATTTGAAACTTACTTCCTTGAGCTTGTTCCAGTTGTCTTTCAAGGATAAGCCATTGAGTGTTCCTGCCACAGTCAGAAAACAGGCAAGGAAGCAGGGTGCAAATCCAACCTGTATGAAATATGAATGGGGATACAAGAGATATTGGGGAAAGTAATGTGAAGCATTTTTGAAGCATTCCTAGCCTATGAAACAGGAAAGGAGTAGAGAAAAGATTTCCTCAAGAAGATATAGACACCACTGGGGGCTCCAATGCTTTTCCTCACCAAATAAAACAAAAGCCAGAATAGTAATGAAGGCTGAGAACCTGCAGCTTAAATGCTTGAAGGACAGCCAGTTATTATTTTCTCAGCTCAGTAACAAGACTGTAATGTAGAGGGTATCAAGCAAGAGGAAGAGAAATTCTGCAAAAAATAAGTTGCAAAAATAAATGTAGAGAACATAATTCAAGTCTTGGCTTGCTCTTTCAATTCTCAAAATCTACAGGAAAAGAATTAACAAACAGGTAGATAGCCATTTTGGGAAGGATGTGTTCCTCCACCAATTCACAAGGGTTTCCTAACCTGATCCAGCAGCATCTTCTGGAACGCAGCCACTCTAGTTTTGCCTATCACTAGACGATCCAGGACCTGATACCAGCCTCCAATGACTGGTCCCTGAAAAGGTTTGACGGACAGGCATTAGAGGTGATGTTTAAGCAGCTTCTCCTCCCATGCTGAACTTGAATATCCTACTCCTACTTTTCATGCATTTCAGAAGAATCAGCTTTATTGGCTCAAGGAATAGGTCTGGTGATTACACTTATTTCAAGACAGCTGGAGCAGATATATCCAACCCTGCTCTAAGATGAATGCCCCTCTCTTGGCATACATAGTTTTTACTTACCACAAAACAAAAACCAATACTCATCATTTTTAGGGTCCGCCAGCCACTATGTCCAGAGAGCCCTCTTCTTTCAATTACCTGCTGTGAAATCACATCTCCAACACCCACGAGGGTCCCTATATACAAAATTAATTCAACATTGATTCAATCAATATTGTATTCAATGCCAGAGAACCTAAAAGTTAAAGCAATATCTGATTGTGTGTTGTGCACGCACTTTTGAGTTAGTATTGACTCCTGGTAACTGTCTCACCAAGTCCCTGCTGTTTGCTTGACAAGATTTTGGAAGTCGTTTGCCACTGCCTCCTTCCTAGGGCTGACAGAAAATGACTGGCCCAGTCACCCAGTTGGCTTTGTGCCTAAGGCAGGACTAGGATTCGTTGTATCCTAATTTGGAGCCTTGTGCCTTAACCATTACACCAAAGTGGGTTACTGCACCAAAATGGCTGATTTTTGTCTTATATATACTATCTCTGCTATCTTCTTCTTTTATGTGTTCTAATTCAATTAGCTGCTTCTTGATTTGGGTAAACCTCCACTGGGCTTGTCGGCTGGAAGGTCAGCAGCTTGAGTTTGAGACCCAGGCGCTGCAGCGTAAGGGGGTGAACTCCCATTGTCTGCCTAGCTCCTGCCAACCTAGCAGTACGAAAACTTGTAAAAATGCCAAGTAGATAAATAGGTACCACTTTTGGTGGGAAAGGTAACAGTGTTCCATGTGCCTTGGCATATAGTCATGCCATCCACATGACCACAGACACGCTTGGTCTTCAGCTAGGAAATGGAGATAAGTTCCACCCCCTAGAGTCAGCCACAAATGGCAGGGGAAACCTTTACCTTTGCCAGTACCTTTCAGCTTTCTAATCTGAATCCTAACAGAAGTTTACTCATAGTATTTTATGAGTTTCTAACTATATTTTACTTATGTTTCCAAGACCCTGATACTGCAGTGGTGAATTCTTATGCCTAAATAAGGATATGGAAATGGGCATGAGTAGCTCAAGGACTGTTGATTCCTCCTTGCTCTCAGAAAAGACAGTCAGTGTTAAATGTAATGTAATTTGTGTTGGCTAGCCCATGACTGTGCTATAACAAAGAAGAGTAGAGTTTTTGTGCTAGGCTTGTACAGCCTCAGATTGGTGGATGGAGGGGAGTTTCAAACTCCTACACAAAAACTGTGCAAGACTATCTGGTTAAGGGAACTCTCCTTTTGCTTTACCTAAGAGAAATTAAAAGGCTCTTGCTAACACTAGGACTAAACACAGAAACTTCCCATTGCTCTGGTGAAAATGTTGAGGTAACAGACATGGGCCCAAATCACATTTTACTCTTTACTGAAGTATAGTTTATGGGCAGGAGCAGAGCATTGACTTCCAAATACCTCTGCCAACGACTCTTGACGTCAAGCCTCCCTCCTTGGGCGAGATCTAGCCAGCTGGCAGAGAAGTAAACCACAGTACTTGGAAGAACTGCCAGACTCTCCTTCCCTTGGAACTGACTGAAAAGGTGCAGCAAGTACTGAGAGTCAAGGGCAAAAGAGGAGATCCAGCTAGAGCAAGTGCCACTTGTAGTAGATCAGTTTATCTGTAGTCTCAGTTACTGATCAGCTCCATAAAATGACAGCCACCACATTGCAGAAAAATAAACCCAGATAAATATTGTTAATACTGGGGTAATATTTCAAAAAGCCTTGTGCAGAGGAAGAAATGCCACGTGTAATTTATGCCGAACAGAGAAATTGTACAATGTGGAAGTATGACTGAGCACTATAAAACCATTAAAGAGAGTCAGGGCAAGCTTCCTCCCCCACAGTACAAACATACAAGGAAGTGGAGCAGTTCTTAAGTTGAGGAAGAAATCATATACCCTCAGTGAATAAAAGGAAGGCAAGGCAAGATGCTGTGGGATTTGACTGCCAATAGGAAACTGGTATTAGAATTTCAAATATTGCCCCCCTTAAGGACTAACCCTTTTAATATTTGAGATTGTTCATCTGTGCAAACTTGCTTGGTTGGCTGAGATATTCTCTCCCAAACAGATAGGAACCATTTTCTTTGCCTGCAGTATCAGAAACATCATAGTACTGGCTCAGCTTCCAATTCATTCATTGATAAATACACAGCTACGGAAAGCAAATGCACTTTCCTGATCCATCCATTCATTCATCTATACAAGGAGAGAGTGACACCTGAGTGATGCAGCTGGCAGCCCTGCTAAGTATAATGGGATGAGTTTCTCTCAATGCCAGCTACATCACAAGATTGATGACTCTCTAAGCGATGACTTCACCCACATGGAACTCTGTGGGGCTGCCAACCCCTACAACAAACAGGCAGATTCCATTGCACCTTATAGATGGCCCTATGACAGAATTGTCAGCAAGAAAAATTAGGAAGGGGAAAGATGCAGGAACAAGTATGCAAGCAATAGCACAATAGTTCCAGAATTTGTTTAGTAAAAACAAATCCACAATGGCTCTGTATTTTCACATTTAATCAAATTAAAGGTAGTAAATTAAATTCAGAGCTAATCAGATCAGGAAAATACCAAATACATAGCTTTATATAATGCTAAAGCTTTCAGTTAATGTTAACCTTAGTTAATTGTTGTTGCTTATCATATTGTAAGAAGTCAGTTCATTGGTTATAGTTTAGTGAATTATACAACTCAGAAAATGGATAAATTCATTAACCAGGTTTGCATGCACATAACCACTGAGGAACCAAAAAGTACAATAAACTAGTCCTGAGACTTGGCCCTGTTGTGTAACTCTAACATGAACTGCAGTGCTGATGGTGAGGCAGGATAATTAATTATTTGAAAGCCTATACTGATGAGCAATGAAACTGGGAACATTTGTCCTCTTATTTGCTGGGAAACCTCGCTTTTCTCCCTCCCTCTTGCATCACTATCTGACTGCATAACGCTATTTAGCCCTCCATCTCTCATCCCATAGTATGTTGGAATTACCTACAGTGGCATCACTTTTATTCAGAGTACCTAGCTATGCTCCAACTGAAAAATAAAATTAACTCCTGGGTGGAAAATACAAAGATGCAGAGCTTCTTCTGCCCTTTGTTTGCAGGAAACACAAGAGGTACTCAAAGACTTGCCAGAAAGAACAGTTCAAGTGCAATTTCTTTATGGAAAAAATGGTTTACTTTGTTTACACAATTAACTTAACTACTGTATTCTTTACTCATCTGATGTTCTGAGTTTGCAAATATAGTGGTACCTCACAAGACGAGTAACTCGCAGGACGAGCAAAAAATGTAATCAAAAAATATTCCGCTGGATGAGCTGCGACTCACGAGACGAGGAAACTTCGTGCCAAACCTTGCGCATCATCAGTAAGCACGCTCTATATTTCCCCTTCAGGAAACTCCGCGCGAGAGTTCTGCTGATTCTTACCTC
>JANHZU010006346.1:40509-50880 GCA_032468055.1 Acrochordus granulatus | reverse complement strand
TTGGGGGCGTGGAATGGATTATCTGACTTTCCATTGTTTCCTATGGGAAACTGCGTTTCTCTTTACGAGCATTTCGCTAAGAGTGTTCTTCCGGAACGGATTAATCTCGTCTTGTGAGGCACCACTGTATACTGAAATCTCAGCTGACCATACAGTCTGCAAACAGTATGTATGACTTGCTAAACTAAAATCTGGTTGATTACTTTGTGGCTCAGTGTAGTGATGTAACATAAAGATCTGATGATATGTGTGAAGTACCCTAAAATGTATGCATAATATATAGTACTGGGCTGGGCCTCTGACTGACTGAGAACATATTCCCTAAGAGGCATGTATAAAGTCCCAAATTACTACTTCTGATAGCAAGACAGTCAGTTGACAGTTAGGAAGTAAAGCCTAGATTCTTAAGTGACGAGCAGAGCATTCCACCCTATTCCTTTCCCCCTCACCTGAGAACTGTCCTTTTGTATAGTCTGCCTTCTATGATGGACTCAATGCCGAGGACCTCCTTTTCTTGGGATGTGTATCTTGGAATAACTTCTTTTTACTAGCACATTCATAGTAAAAGGACAAAAGAAGAAGCCACTGTCTTTTTCAAATATTAAGGTGCACTTCCTCCACAGAGGAAAGAATGGGTACCTAAGTCCAATATATACCCAGAAATACATAAGGCAAGAGTCTGTGGGATGCGTGCCCTCATCCAGGGAAGTTGCATCTTCTCTCCTACTCAAAACATTATATCCAAGGAATTCTTTTCCAGCTAAACCCTTATAAAGGAGTTTAATTCACCTGGTATTCTGTTTCCTATCACGACCAGCCCACATGTTTCTAGGAATTCTTGCAAGGGAGGGGGGTGAGAAAGGCAACACATTTAACTTTTCCCCAATTATTTAAATTTTTATTATTTTATTTATTGGATTTATATAGCACAGTTGCTGATGGCTTGGTAGCATATATATTTTATATCCTTAAATCAGGTTAAAATACTCAAATATTGCAGTATAAAAATCAAAATAAAACTACATACACTGGGAACCCTGATTACATTTTAGACAAATATGCCAAAGCTAGAGGGAACATTAAAACATCCCTACTGCCTGCTAGAATAGCTAAGTTTTAATAGCTTTCCTGAAAACAGTAGGATAGGAGGCATTCATTGCTATGATTTTTATGGAGGTTCAAGGGCTAAGGAGGTAGCATTTCAAGTAAATTTGCTTCCTTTGAATTTCATCTTGTCTCTGAGCTTGGTCTTTAAAAGCTAAATTAGGAAAATCTCTGAAAAAAATATTTATATTGGGATATTTCTCTTAGTCCCAGTTTTCTGGTCCAGGAGCAATGAATGGTTTAGCAAGGGAAATACGAAGAACAGTATCCTTGACATGAATCAAAGCCATTTATGCAATGTATTATAGAAATGTGGTCCCAAAAAAAGGCATCAGAAACTCTTTTAGGAGACAAATACTAATGATTCAGCTAGTTTAACCCATTTTCTGTGTTTACATAATAAACTGAACTGTAAACTAATGAAAAATGCTGAGCTTGCAAAGCACACCAAGCAAAAGGAAGAAGAGTGTTAAAAATAATCAAGCTTTCTATATTATTTACATACAACTGCTAGGATTTTAATGACCAGATTAAGACTGTTCTTGGGACACAATCAATGAAGTCTTTAACATCAGTCTTCAGAAGCCACCTCTAAGGCCAACTGATTCTTCTTGGGCTACTTTAGTTTTAAGGATTGTAGGATAATCCAGTATATATTGCTTTGACCTCCTCAAAGGAATGGCAGAAAATCAATGTAATAATTGGAAAATCCTCCTGTTTCAAGATCCTAATTTCCAAGTTTGAGACCCTGCTAATCTTTAAATTCTGGATAAGCAATGAAGTGAGATCCAATCTTAGAAAAGACTGAGGACAAACCATTTAGGATCCTGCAATAGCAGTATCTTTTTACTGGCTCTCCACAATTTGGGGGCTTCTTCTATGGTTTGGAATAGATGGAATTAGATGAACTCTGAATACTGTTTATTTTATTGGCTTATAATTTTTAAGGATTTTATTTGCCTGTAATCATTGTGTTATGTTTGTGCTCTCCAATTATTGAAGTAATAATTTCATATTATACCAGTTGCTATTTTTACTGTACTGTAATTCCATGCTTTTCCTTTTATGATTTCTTAAATCAATTATGTGTCTTACTGTAGCTTATCTAATAAGGAAGATATTCTGTAACTGAATATAAAAGTATAAAATAACAAAAACATTGCTTGTGCAACACCTTTCTCTAGAAGACAGAAATGTACAAATCAGTCAGTTGGTACACTGGAATAACATTTATGGCTATGAAAGCTACCACAAAAAGCAGTGGTTGTAATCAACCAGTCGCAGTGAACAGCCAGAGGGAACAAAGGAGGAACAGCAAGCATCCAGAGAAGTGGGTAAGTCCCCTATTTCTTTCCCAGGACTAATGTGACTTAGCTCCTCTTACCAGCTGTGATGATTTGAACCTTCCAGGGGTGCTGGACCATCAGTCTCTGGTAGGCTCTCCAAAAGGTTGCCATGTCACCTAATGCAGCTTCTATAGTACAGAGAAGTGAAAAAGACATTGGAGCACAAGTTCAGCTCAACTCTGCTTTATGAGTAAGTCCCATTTTCTGCAGTACTGCAGTAAAGAAAGACTCCCAACATATTATAATGGCCTTCTTATAAAAATGTTGCTGCTCTCCTTTTTTCAGAAGGCCATATATTTCATTTCACGTATGCACATTTTTGAATGACAGTAGAACTACTGGGTCCTGTTTCACTGGTTGTTCAAGCAGAGGCCAAACAGCTTCACAAAGACGCTTGTTACAATGATTCAAATGACTCCCTCCAACTCTAGGATTATAAGAAATACTTTTTCCTATCTGTAACTCCATGCTGTGGCATTATTTTTATCTAATAAAGTACACCAGCTGCAATGAAAAACAAACATTCTGATCACGTGCGGTTTCCATACATTAAATGTGTTTAAATGGCACCACTATCACGTCTGCATACATAAAAAGAAAGTGCGATTCTTGTTCTCATGAAGTGTGTTGAATGTACGCGTATTTACCTGGAATAACCATCTTTTGATTCGAAAATAAATTACTATAAGAAAAGATCGTTAAGACATGCAGCTCTGCGAATGACCCTGTCGCTGATGCTGCGTCTGCTCGTCTCAGTAACTCGGCTCTGCGTTTGCAAACTAAGCCAGTCAAAGGGGCTTAAAAGAAAGCGTCTCACGTCATTCTTATCCTGAGACATTTCACCAGAAATACCGGCTCGGACCCGTTTTTCGCGGACGTTCGCCTCTCTTAGTTTTCCCTTCCAGCCTCACTTCGCTTCTGAGAAAGTTACCCGTCACAAGGCGGGCTACACCCGCCCGCTGCCCGCGACGGGTTCGGCAAGGGAAAACAGCCGCTCCCCGCCCGCGCCCCGCGAAACCCGCCGCCGGAGGACGCCTCCCGGCCTCGCGTACGCCCGCGACGTTCCTCTCGCCTTCCCGGCTTTGAATTCCCAATATGGGCAGACACGTGCCTCGAACGACGTCAAGGCGCCAAGAGATGACGCGCGACATTCCCGAGGCTTCTATTGGTTGGCGAGAAAGAGGGGCGGGAGGGAAAAAACTATGCGCGCCGCACAACCTGAATAGAACTACGAATTCTACGGAGGAGTCGAACGGGCTTGGCCGGAGCGGTTTCCAAGGGACCCGTTCAGCGAATTTTTTTCCTCCGCCTCCCTAAAAATAAGTCTTGTGCGTCTGCGTGGACTGACGGCGCGAACGAACTCCTCGTTTCCTGCGAAAGGGGGCCGTTCAACGACTGGCCTTTGATAAAAACGGAAAAAGCTGGGAAGTCAGGAGGGGCAGAATCAGTTGGGCGCTACGAAATGTATCCTGCAGCCTCTTCGGTCCTCTGCTCATAGCTTCTCCGTTTCCCCCTCCCATTTGTCCTAAACATGGCTTCTCCTAAAAATTCTTTTCAAAATTCCTCCGTCATATGAAGGCTCTTGACACGTTAAAAAAACTCCTGTCACTTTGTGATTCCAGTGGCAGAGATCTTTTCCGCTACCCCTTTGAAAGGACCATTCCTCGGCACTCTCCTTCCCAGCAAACTTCAGACGTCCCATTGAATACCGTCCACTGGCTGAGAAGTGAGGGGTCATGACTAGGGTTGCCTGGATATAATCACTTTGAGAAGTGCGAGGGTGGTGATGGTCAGGTGGAATGGTAAGAAAGAATGTAACTCACAGCATAACTAACCTTAATAAATTTGGTTGCTTGGACAGCCAGGGATGAGAGTCAGAAACCAATGGCCAAAGGAGGAAGGTTTCAGAAGACCTTGCAAGCCACCCTTGAGATTTATGGGAGATGTAACGCTTAGCTGATAGCTCTGTAGATCTTAGGAATGTAAAACACAGCCCAATAATTGCTACACATAAGCCTATGTTATGGGAAGGGGTGGAACAGCAAATGTGGGTGTGTATTCTCCTCTAAATATTATTGGGAATTGATGATCAGGGCTCTTCAGCTCCATTGAATGCTGAGAGCGCGCATTATTTTGGTACCATAATAAAAGCCATTAAAATCCACACCTCGTGCCTTGCATCAATATTGGCTTCGACACCAAGCTGATGACCCAGTTTGGAGACAACAGAAGGCAGGAGTCCAGCAGAACGGCTCAAACTGGTAAAGGGTTTTCAAAAACACCGAAATATTAGCACAGCCTGTCTTTTATACGCAGATGGTTGTGGAAACCAAATATTTGTGATTTAAATGATTAAAACACCTGCATGTTTTTAAAAGCAGGCAGTATAAACTTTTTATTCTCTTGCAATACTGTTGTCATGTATACTGGGACAGTTATACCTGAAGGCACCATAGATGGTTAAACAGACAATGCTGGAGTAGAACACCAAGAAGGGAGGTTTCACTCATTCTACTAGCAGCTTGGAAGACTGCACTGCCCAGGAAGTGACAAAATGACTTGGTTCCCTTGCTATACATTTGTAGATTCCAATTCACCAAGGAACACCCAACCCAGGACTACTCACCTTAAACAAAAGCATAACTGAGTTGTGTTTGTATAGTAGCTCAGTTAAAGCACCTGCATGAAGTGTGAAGCTTGGGTAGAATCAAGGTCTGGAAGAGGCAATTTAAACTATTGAATCCATTGCAGGAATCCAAATTAAAGCATCCCAAGATGGCTCTCCCTCTTCTGCCTAAGGGGAGCCCACCACATCTCCACCTGGTTCTATTCAGATTGTTCTGTAGCAAATTTCTTCTAAGATTCTATTGCAAATATCTGCCTTGCTGTAACTGAAACCCATTTTGTGTCCAGCATATGGAATGCAACATCCTTTCAAGTATTTTAAATGTGCTATTGTACTGTCGTCTTTTCTTAAGGTTAAAACATATTTAACTCTTCAATCTTTCAAAGACTTAAGTTTGTTCCCTAATTTTGCTTGTTGCTTGCCCTCCCTTCTTCTAAAATAAGTTTCCCTGAATTGGACAAAGTATTCAGCATGAGGCAGTACTGTGAAAGTTAGAGTGAAATGATTGTTATCCATTTGTTAATGCAGCCAAAAAGATTTTTGGCCAGTTTGGTCTAGTGATTAAAGCACCAGGCTAGTCACTCACTCTCAGCTCAGTCCATCTTACAGGGTTGTTACTGTGGGGAAAATAGGAGGAGGAAGTATGTTAGATATGTTTGCTGCCTTGAATTATTTGTAAAAATAATAAAGGCAGGATATATAAAAAAAAATATATATGTTTCTGCAAAGCAGTCTTTCTCAATCTCAGCAACTTTAAGATGGCTCAGAAATTCTGAGAGTTGAAGTTCACTGTCTTAAAGATTACAAAACACTGCTGTACAGAAATTACATAAAATCCCTCTTGGCAATATAGCCATCACTAAATCTTCTCCTGAAACTCCTGGTCTATTTATTTACTAACATGACTTAGTGAAATATGTGGAGAGTACAGCTACAATTCAGTTGATGGAAGGTTTATAATCAAGAATGAAATAACATTACTTGAAAAAGTGAGCTGCAATTAGCATTTTTTAAAATTAAGGATTTTGCTTTTGAAAAACATATTTGAACTTTGATGCTTTTTACTTTTCAGAAGAATATTTACTATAATATTATAAAAGTATTCAGATTTAGTTTTGTATTTGTTGAGATTTGTATTTAATTTGCACAAGGTTACAGTTTAAATAAGGTGCGGTGACGAAAGTGGTTAAGATGCTTGGCTTGTCGGCTGGAAGGTCAACGGCCCGAGTTCAAGACCCGGTGTTGCCGTGCAGCAGGGTGAGCTCCTGTTCTGCCTCAGCTCCTGCCAACCTAGCATGCAGATGCAAGTAGATAAATAGGTACTGCTTACTCCATCGGGAAAGATAACAGTGTCTGTGCACTTTTGACATCTAGTCATGCTGGCCAAATGATCATGGAAGCATCCTCAGACAAATGCTGGCTCTTCAGCTTGGAAACGGGGATGAGTACCGCACCCTAGAGTTAGTCACGACTGGCAGGGTAACCTTTACCTTTTACAGTTTTAAGTACATTCTTGCAAATTGTTCTCCCAGTCAAACTAGCTACATGGTTCTCATTGCCAGTATCTTTCTTCTGTTTAACACAGACCATGGACCAAATCTCTTCATTCGCATCATAAGTATTGCAATATTTTTCTTTCCCTTTCTAGTTCTTCTCTATGGATTCAAGGATGATACCAATTGAGTCCCCAGGCTTTTGAACTTCCTTCCAAGAATGTTAAAATCTGTGGTGATACAGTTGTCACGGTTTTCAAGCAGTATCATTTGTACTCGCCTGTATTAGGAGGATGGGATAATCATTAATGGACTCAATAAATCTTGTCAGGTATCACATTCTTGGTATCTGCTCTTGGTTCTCAGCATACTTTATGAGCCAGTGGTTTTATCAGCATGCATTGTTTCCTTAGTACACGAACTTAACTGTGGGTCAATTACTTTCTCTTGGATCACCCTGGATGGTAGTTCTTGTGAGAAGAAATAGGAGGAGGGAGTGCTTATGTATATACCACCTTGGGCTCCTATTTGGAAAGCAGGATATACACCTAATAAATCAGTCAATAAATACATTTGTTTTTGTTCCTTGCAGAAGTGACTCATCAATTACAATTCTTCTCTTTTTCTGCTAATATTATTTCTTAATAAGGGTGTATCCTGTCTGCCCTTCAGGGATCTAGTGTGTGCTGTTGCCCATCTGGCAGTGAACTGTCTACCTATGTGTTTGCCTTTTTTTCCTTTGCAAACTGTCTTTCTGGACAAGAAAGACCACCCCTTCCCTTTAATTGATTTGCAGTAAAACATATATTCAATTTGTTTTTGAAAAACTCCCCAGAATATAAGCAATGAGGTTGTATTCAACATTTTAATTTTTTCTTTAAAAAAATCCCAAAGGCATCAGTTTGGTTCACAGATGAGCAGAATGCTCACGATAGCCACTTCTTCATAGGACTGCTTCATAGACTTGAAAAAACTGCAAAATTATTTTATATAGCCATTGACAACAGGCAATCCTCCCTGTCTTTTGCCTAACTGATGGGATCCAAATGAGAGGAGCAGCAATTTGATAGAATTTGGACCCAAAGTAAAGTAGATGTAGAGAGTGAGGAATCTTATTAGGCAGTATTCCCCTACCATAAATTCCAGAAACAGGACTATGGAAGACAAAAGCTGAAGAGAAAGAAAGAAGTAAACTATCTTTCCTGAGCGCCTGATTTTTGCTCTGCCAGCTCCAGTGTCTCTGTCAGAAAGTATGCCCACCAAGAGTATTATTTGGTCTTTGGTAGCACAAAGTGAGCATAATTCCAGTCAAATAGTATCAGCTTGCAGCTGAGCTCAGACAGTTGACTGAGGGACCAAAATTTAATCCCTCATCATGTCCAGTCTGTGCTATAGCAGATAAGGTTCAGTACCGACCAAGCACGGTGGCCAAAAGTGCCATGCGGATGTACATGCCATTCTCTGCCTGCCGGAAGTAAGCTGCACGGGGGTCCGAGTCCACCTCCACACTGAAAAAGTGCCAAGATAAGGATTATCACTCACCACCACCAAATCTGCTGAAGTTTCCTCTTTCCTCCCATGCAGTCTCCTAAAAGGGACCACTGCTTTATTCAGTCTGGATGGTAATTAGATCAAAGAGAATCCTTGTGTTTGGTAGGATTATTTGAACTAAGAGCTCTGACATCCATAACAATCTTAACAATCCAGTTTTAACTTGACCAGAAGTAACATTTTGTTCTACTTTTCAGATTGAGGTAAAGGTGAGCTGTTGCTTACCATTCTCCCAGCATCAAGGATTGATCCTTTCATGCATATATGCAGCTTCTATGGGAAACTCCTGAAAGAAAGTCTTACCCAAATGTAGCATATTTTGTATTCTAGGAAACACACTTATATGAACTGAAGTAGGGCCAACCCCTTCGCACCTGATTTCATTAACACGGGGCATTGGGTGCATCACCACCATCTTCTTCTTGGCCCGGGTCATGATATGTGGTGTCAAGATAAATTGTCCAAAACACTAGAGAGAAAAGACCTGAATAAGTTCTTGGTTGTTAGTTGCTCTGTCCCATACCAAGGGAAACTGCCCTTTCCTGCAAGTGCCCATTTGCAAGGTGGTTTCAATATAGTCAGCCCATTTGTGTTGTTCCAAATTGTCAGGATCCAGAAAATGAGTTTAGTTAGAGCTTCCACATTTTGAGGCCTTGGAAAACATGGAATCAACCCA
The DNA here is from genome assembly GCA_032468055.1 of Acrochordus granulatus. Taxonomy (NCBI): domain Eukaryota; kingdom Metazoa; phylum Chordata; class Lepidosauria; order Squamata; family Acrochordidae; genus Acrochordus; species Acrochordus granulatus. Next base: position 42,084 of record JANHZU010006346.1, on the reverse strand, counting down.
CTAGGCACGTGAAGACACCAAGCCCAGGATCTGTCAAAACTGGCACACAAACTATGCAATGTTGTATGATTCTCAAATAAATTAAAAATAAATGAAGTCTGAAACAACACAGTACACTGAACCACTTTAGCCTAGTCTAGAATGCTTTGTGAATCCAGCAGGTGGATCCTTAGTTAGAAAGCAGAGTATCTGGCTCAATAAAAGGGCAAAAACAGAATCTTCTCTTTCTTTCTTCTTCTACTAGAATATATTCTGAAGGTGAGGGAAAATACAGCATCTTGCTGGGACAAGAGACTCATACACACACAAGACTTAAATGTAAAAACCTCAGAAAATAATTCTGGCAACTATATAGCTATAGCTTGTTCAAGAAATGAATATAGAAATAAACCAGGGCTCAGGACAATGTGCAAATCCAACCATTTGGTACAATGTCTTTGGGGGGTAGTTATCTGTGTGCATTCACCTACCATCTCATATTCCTGGACTGAGGCAAAGCGCTCCTTCTGGATGCGAGTCATGTAAAGCACGTCTGTATCTGGCAGAGCCTCCTCGAGGTTCTCAAACTCCTCCTGGGAAAGAAAAGTATAAGAAATGAACAAACAGCAGTAAGATACAAACAAAGGAACAGGGACTCAAGAAGGTAAACTTCCCACCCCCCACCATCTTTACCTGCTTGATCCCCTTGGAGGCTACAAAATGGAAGATATCAGAGGGCATGCAGAGATTAGGTGGAGTGACATAACGCAAGCTGACACGGTACAAGGTCAGAAGGCGGGCAAGGGAATGGACTGTGCGCCCATGCTTCAAGTCTCCCACCATAGTGATCTGGGAAAGAGAGAAGAAGATAATGAGATTTTCTGACCTATGGAAGCTATGGAAAGCAAGCGAGCTAAAACTATTAGCATCAGCCCACAACTTCTCTTGTGCATCAGGAGACACCATGTCAGGCACCTTACCGTCATACCATTGACAGTACCCAACTCTTCACGGATGGTGAAGATGTCCAGGAGAGCTTGAGTAGGGTGTTCTCCAACTCCATCACCTGCATTGATCACAGGTTTCCGGCAATGTTTGGCAGCCAGCTGGTATAAAAATGGGAGGGGAATAAGCTATTAAAGTTAGCATTTGACTCACTTCTTCATTCAGTCCAAAAGCCCTTTGCAGTTTCCATGTAATTTTTAACCAGAAACAGCAAATCAGCTCAGTGATTCCCAATTATTTTCCTTTGTGAAACTAAACTCAAATTACCTAGAATAATCTGTCTAAAGTCACACATAATGTTTGTTTCAATACTTTTGGACCCAAGCTCAGGTCTCCATATTTTGGTCATGCTATCTAAAACCCCATCCACACATTCAGCTACACTCAGCAGGTCAGGCTTCTTTCCTCTGCCAAAGTAATAAATTTAGTGATTTGGGGTTAGATCATAGTTTATCCCCCCCAGTGAGGCACCACCTTGCTGTGGTTGGGGGGCTTGTGTGCTCTGAAGAAGATTAAAGCTCTGCCAGAGGTTCAACCATACTGGACAGGTCTCATCAGAGGAGCCAGACGAAGAGTGTCTCCCACCTATAA
>JANHZU010006346.1:7249-25839 GCA_032468055.1 Acrochordus granulatus | reverse complement strand
CAATCTCGCCATCTCACGTTTGACCACATCCAGCTTACCTTGATTCATGGATCTCACGTTCCAGGTTCCTATGCAATTCTGTTCTTTACAGCATTGTGCTTCCCTTTCACCTGCAGTCACATCCACAGCTGAGCATCCTTTCAGCTTTTGCCAAGCCATTTCACTCTTTCTGGAGATACTTGTAATTCCTTCTGATGTGAGAGCCTCATTTTCTGGCATCCTATCTTTTAGTCTTTTGTTGCTGTCCATGGGGTTTTCTTGGCAGGGATACTGGAATGGGTTGCTATTTCCTTCTCCAGCAGAGAAGGTAATGTGATGTTGACACATGTATAAAAGTGGCAGAGCTGTTCTGGGATTTCTGAAGAACGAATGCAAGAATTGAACACTTGCAACTATCAACATCAATTTATAGCTGACAGTGGAAGAATAGAGCCAGTGTGATATCATATATCATGATATAGGCAAAGGATAAAAAAAGAGGAATCAGAGAAAACAGTAGTTTGTCAGCTGATGAAACACCCACATCAAAGTATATCTATACTTAGCCTGGCTGGACCACTCATAGCACAAATGAAAATCAGTGTTATTTTCAAAATTAGAACCTGATTCCAACAAGCACTTCCCAAACACCATTTTCCTCCTTTCACTACTCACCCACACTCTTCATGGAACTGCCAATTTTAGTGCTCACACGCAGAAATTTGCTGAGGTCCCAGCGTGGGATCTTCACTACACAGTAATCCAGGCTGGGTTCAAAGCAGGCTGTGGTGGAATTAGTGACTGAGTTCCTGGGTTGGTGTGAAGAAACAGATAAGATTGTGATGGATAGCAATGTACAGTATGTCATTGAATCTGTGATCAAAAGGCCATAAAAAACAGGCATTCCATTCCACTTCAATCCCCATTCCAAGCAATCTCTTTATCCCTCGTGATGATAGTCAGTTTTCCTGTTAAGGAAAGGTCTTTTCCTTTAGAAGGAAAGACTGTACAAGAAGGCAAGGATTTAAGTTTGGCAGCAGTTGCTGAGACATAACCTACTGTCATATATTTTAAGCAAAAAAAAATCTAGATAGGAATTGGCTCCATAAAAGCTGAAACAATATTTAAGCAAATACTGTAACCCTTTGACACAGTGAGGGGCAATGAGTCTGCAGACCCCTCCCCAGTTAGTTCTAGCAAAGCAATGTACCTTCCACCCAAGAGCATACAGGAATTACCTGAGGATAGGCAACGGGATGCCCAAAGCCAGCTTGGCAGCAACATAGGCCAAGGGGTAGCCAGTGGCCTTGCTTGCCAGAGCTGAACTCCGTGAGAGCCGAGCGTTCACCTCTATGATGTAGTACTGTGGGACAGGAAAGAGACAGATGCTGCCCAGCCAATATTTCCATCATCCTCCAGTATAGCAAGGAGAACAAGAAAGTTCCCCTATTTCCTGGGAATGAGTTATAACTCAGGACAGACCATATGGCTAATATGCAGAAGATCCCAGATTTAGTCAAACTAGGAAAGATTGCCTTGAAACTTTGGAAAGTCAATCCCACTCAGTGTTGGCAATACTAAACTAGATGGAACTTATCTATCTCAATACAAGGCTGCTGCAAGCAACAGTAAGAAAGCTCATTATACTAGCATACAGTGCTCAACCATGACAACCAAGCATAGGTTCCTATACATTTATAATGTCAACTCCAGAGTGTCTCACCTGCTCAGACTCGGGGCTCAGTGCATACTGAATATTGCATTCTCCAACAATCCCCAGGTGACGAACCACCTTGATGGCTGTAGTGCGGAGCAAATTGTATTCCCTGTCATTGAGTGTCTGGCTAGGAGCTACCACTATAGATTCACCAGTGTGGATGCCCAATGGATCCAGATTCTCCATGTTGCATACCTGCTCAGGATTGGGAACCAAGAAGACCAGCTAGATGAGAAAGTGGCTATCATCACTCCTGTAATACAACCTTCAAAGCCCATGCCTCCAAGTCTCATGCCTCAATGACTATTATTAAAGGACCCATCATCATGATCCTCTTTTAGTTTCATCCCCAGCACTTCACTGAGGCAGCTTACATTTGTTTTTAGAAATTCCAGTTTAAAAGAAGTGTTTTCTCCTTGTTCAAAATCAGTTCTTTGCATGGATATGATTTGCAATATGGTTGTTGGTGTAATCAGGGGCTGGGACTTGTCTAGTTATTTTGAACATATAGCAGCAAATAGTGATCTGCAATTAAAAATTTGGCTGCTTAATTTTAATCTAATAAAGTTTTTCTTCTGGCATCCAAATCAAATTCACTGCCCTTTGGTGATGAACCTCCCTCTACCCCTTTACCCCAACTGCCTTACCGTGACACAGTTGTCATAGGCATCACGCACCACCTCATACTCAATCTCCTTCCAGCCCTTCAGTGACTTGTCCACCAGTACTTGCGAGGTGTGGGCAAAGGCCTGGCTCACCAGTGCCATCAGCTCTTCCCGCCCATTGGCAAACCCAGAGCCCAACCCACCCAATGCATAGGCTGAGCGCACAAGTACTGGGTAGCCAAGTCGTTCAGCAGCAGCCTGGGCCTGTTGGGAAGAAGCATTTAGGAAATCCATTATCCCTAGTGTAGAAAGGCAACAGTTATCAGACGACATCTCATGTCTTTGGCCAGCAAATCTAAGTAGACTATCTGAGACTTGCATCAGAAAGCCTGATTTCTTTTCTCTGCCAGCCAGAAAAAAATCTAACAATGTTTCATTGCAGAATGAACCATTGATTCTATTCTGCAAATCCAGCCTGCTTCCTATATTTTCTTGCATGGATTTTTCTATCAATAGAAAAGGAGCACCATGTTCAAGAGCATGCTTTACTCAAGAGCTGGGTCCATTGGGACCTGAAGGGGAACTTTATCCCCATTATCTTGGGCTCCTCTAAAGAGAGGTATAATTAAGCAGAATGACATACTTGTTCAATGGAGCAGGCAGCCTCACTAGGTGCCACATGTTCTCCTATCTGTTCCATCTTCTCCACAAAGACTTTGCGATCCTCTGTCATCTCAATAGAGGCCATGGGAGTGCCCAGCACACGCACATGGTAACGCACCAGCACCCCAGCTTTAGTCAGCTCCACACCACAGTTGAGTGCTGTCTGTCCTCCGAATGTCAACAAGATCCCATCTGGCCGCTCATTTTTTATCACCTGACATAGGGAAGAAAGGGGAAGGTTAAGAATACATCCCTCACTCAGCTCCTGTCATATCCCACCCCTGAATCCTGTAAAGAAAGTAGAAAGGTCCCCAATCCCCTTGTTAGGACATGCAGAGTTTCCAAATAGGAGTACTGAGTGACAGATGAACAATACAAAATTTGGGGAAGGAAAACAATAAATTCACCTGGGTAACATAGTCCGGAGTGATGGGTAAGAAGTAGACCTTGTCAGCCAGGCCTTTGGAGGTCTGAACAGTGGCAATATTTGGGTTGATGAGCACCGTCTGGATGTTTTCTTCTTTCAGAGCTTTGATGGCCTTGGAGGATGGGAAGTGAAATTATGACTGAATAAATTGTTATCCTTGCAACTCTAACTCCAGTCATGTCAAATATGAAATGGGTCTCACAATGCAGTAAAACACTCGTAAGACTTCATCATCAAAACAAAGGCTATATTACTGAGGTCTATTAAGGACCTAGTAGTTGCATTTACATACCATGGAAAGCTCGGCTAGTGTGAATCTAAAAACACAATCTATTTGGTTTCTTTACAGTTAATTTATGGCTAAATATATAATGCAAATCCAGGACATTAACTCTGTTTTCGTTCAATAACCAAGGTAAATCTGTGAAGGCAGTTTTAGAATAGATGGAATTCTCCTTTAGGAAAATAATCTGCTGAAGTAAACTACAATTTAGTCCTACCTCACTGCTCTCCCCATACAATTTCTCTTTTTTTCACTTTTGTGCTGTGAAGAGACAACAAATGCCACCAAATAGTTACTGTGTACTCACCCCCTTTTCTTACTTTTCCTTGTTCCCATTTTTTCTTTGCCACCTTTTTTTCTGTTTTGTGCTTTTTGTATTGTTACGGGTTTTTAAATGTTTTTAACAATTTGTAAACCTCCCAGAGTTGCTGGGAGTTACACAGCATATACATTAAATAACAATAATAAAACAAAGCAAAGGTAGTACCAATTGTAATAGATGCCTTGAGTGGAATCCCAAAACATCTGGAGCATCACTTGCACATTAATGGCATTGACATCAGTCAATTGCAAAAGGCAGCATTACCCGGAATAGCTTACATCCTGCGACGATACCTTTAACACCATCAGATAACATCTGCCTATCCCAGGTCCTTTGGAAGGACTCAATAAGTGGATAATGTCAAATCCAGTCTAAACATCAGTCTGATTGTATGACAGATGAAAGTCTAAAGTAGGCAGTGATCAGCTGCTGCCCTATATCAGCACAAAAGAAATGATCCCTCCATACCAGAGATTTTTCAAACACTCCTGCTGACTTTGCCACCAATAAAAGCCTCAAAACCTTCTTTTTCCTTATATATAATCCACTACCCACCACCTGGCTTTGCAACTTTCTCAACTGCTTTTCTCACTTCCATTTCTTCACTCACTCACCTGGGAGCCAGAGTAGTCAAATTCACCTGCCTGCCCTATAGAAAGGCCCCCTGAGCCCAGGATGAGCACCTTGTGAGGGCGGGGCATGTTGCTGGCAGGCAGGACTTTTGAATGGTGTAGGCAATGCTGCAGCCTCTTAAATACTAGAGTTGAGGAAGAAAAGAAAGAGATGCCTCCTTGTTCACTGCAGTAATTTCAGCTCATCTGTAACCCAGCAAAGCTTCAACTCTGCCAGAAGACTTGCAAGAACTCTGTAGAAGGGGCATGACCTGCTGACCATAACTGTGAGGCAGCATTTATGACCATAATTGTGAGGCAGCACAGTTATGCTGACCATAACTGTGAGGCAGTTAAGCCAAGCCTATCTTCAGACTTGCTGAAGCCAAGTCAGTCACAGAGCTCCCACCTGTCTTAGGGCTCTGCCCCCCAGCAACTGTGTCCCGCACTGTCTCCAGGAAGACATCAAAGAGGCATTCAAGATCCATCGGCCCTGCATTGTGCTCTGGGTGGAACTGCACACTGGAGATCAGGTAGAGGGAGACAACAAGGAGGAAAATGTTACAGATACAATCCAAGCCCCTTCCCACTTGGACAATGCAGCACAGCAACATTCTCTGCATTTTATCAAAACTGTTAGAGCAGCTTTCCTATAAGGAAAATCTACAGCAGTTGGGGCTTTTTAGTTTAGAATAAGGCATACAAAATTGTGCATAATATGAACCCAATATGAGAATTCAAAGTCTCAAAAAAACTAAGTGAGAGATTTTGGACTGAGAAATTGGAATTTTTTTGCCATCTGATGAAGAGATGTTCTTAAAAGAGATTGGAGAGATTGATGGAAGACTGAGCTATTAATGGCAATTAGATCTGATAGCTACTTCCTGCCTTTGATGTAGTCTCTGATCCACAATCAGGAGTAGGGAAATTTGAGTTCTGCCTTAACACAAAGCTAGGTGACTTTGGGCCAGTCACTCTCTCAGCCATAGGAAGGAAATAGCAAACAGCTTTTGAAAACACTTCCTCCAAAATTGTCTGGTTCGGTCCCTGAAGTTGCTAGGAGTCAAGACTGACTTGACAATACACACACACAAATCATAACCAGTACACTTTAAATACCAGTTTTTGGGATGCAACAGTGGAAAAGATTATCACATTCCTCTTAATGCTTGGAGCTTCCTGAATGCAGCAGGTTCGTCACTATACAATACAGAAGCCTGGATCAGATGGAACCTTGAACTGATTCAGAAGCGCTATTCTTAGTTTTCTGTATGGCTCCACTAAATCAGAATAAAGGGCACCGCAACCCACTCATTTGCATTCTTTTCCACATCTCTTGCTTTTCCTCACCTGAAAAATGGCTTAGATTCATGCACTAGTCCCTCATTAGAGCGATCATTTGCATTGGTAAAGAGAGGAGTCCAGCCAGATGGCAAACTAGCTGGATCTACTGCAAAGCCATGGTTCTGCGATGTGATAAAGCAACGCTGGGATCCCTCATGCAGGCATGGTTGGTTATGTCCACGGTTTCCATACCTGAGGAGGAATTAAAGAGGAATAAGGCTTAGGTTATAAGTAAAAAATTTTTCTCTCTTTCAAGCTACAGGTAGCCTTCCACATATGACTACAACTGGGCCCAGAATCTTGGTTGTTGAGTGAAGTGATTGTTGAGACATCTCATGACCACTTTACTTAACAATTGCAATCCCAGCTCTTCCAGTTGCAGTTATTAAGCAACCATCAGGTTGTTATGCAGAGTGCCAGGGAGAGGGCCCAGGCCACCTGGGTGTGGTAGAGTGGGGAAAATGATCTTGAGAATGATGGCATTTGTTAGCATTTCCACCATTTGTGATCTGTTCCTTCACTGGAGGAGCCTTTCTGAGCTCCAGCATTTCCACCCCTCCAGAGGGAAAAATGCTAGTGTATGCCACATTCTGAGCCATTCAGAATGCTGTCGTTTGCTAGCATTTAACCTGCTGGAGGGGAAAATCCTAGCGTTTCCACCCCTCTAGAGAAAATGCTAACAGTGTTGTCACCAGATTCCTCCATTCATCCAGCATGTGGGAGGATTTCCTTTCCCTGCAAAGAGGGAAGCACACTGGGGGAACAGACCTCAAATTCAACATGCTCTCCACTTGTAACCTTCCTTGCTGGCTTTCCCATTGATCTTCTGAAAAAGTCAACAAAGAAGATTGCAAATGGCAATTATATGATCACAGGGCACTTGGCAACTGGTTGTAAATGTGAACAGGTTGCCAAGTGTCCAAAATGAAGTCATGTGAAGGTGGGCTGATGCAACATTTTGTGATGGCCAGAAGTGCTTTATGGGCCATAAAGAACCTGTTCTGAGGCAGTCGTGACTGCAAATGATCATTAAATAACCAATTGTAAGTCGAGCACTATCTGTACATTTCTCTTTCAGTGGGTTAAATGCTAGCAAACAGCATACTGAAGAATTTGATTGCTCAACATCACTGAAGAGACATCCACTGGCTATTTTAAATATTCACACAAACACTTACTTCATCTTGTAGGTCTTGGCTCCAATGGCTAAAGCCAGCAGCTGATGACCCAAACAGATGCCAAAGACGGGCTTTGGAGTTGGCAATTCCAAAACATGGTGCAGATTGGCAATAGTTTCTTGGCAGAATTGTGGATCACCAGGACCATTGCTAACAAACAACCCATCAAATTCTGGGGGAAGAAATGGGGTATCAGAAGGCATTATTTATTTATTAAATTTATATGCCGCCAAAATCAAAGTGATTCTCACTGGCTTATAATAAAAATATAATAAAACAGAATTAAAAACAACTTAAAATCGTTAAAAACAAACCAACCGGGCAGAGCAGGGAGATAAAATATGTATAGAGAGGGAGGTGAACTAAACCACTAACCACCTCCAAGATGAAGTATCCCCATCAGAGCCCCATGCCAGCTGGCAGAGCCAGATCTTAAGGTTCTTCCTGAAGGTCGTAAGAGTGGGAATGGACCTCACCTCTGGGGGCAAGATGTTCCACCAGACAGGAGCCAGAGCCAAAAAGCTCTTCTAGATCCCGACAGCCGAAATTCCTTGGCTGATGGGATCCGGAGGAGGTGTCTTCCTCTGGATCTGGTGGTGTGGGACATCCCCATTGGGGTGAGATGGTTCCTCAGATAACCTGGTCCCATGCCATGAAGGGCTTTCTAGGTCAAAACCAACACCTTGAATTGCACCCGGAAGCAGACGAGCAACCAATGCAGATCGTGGAATAAAAGTGTTATATGGGCCATTCTACTGGCCCCTACAATCATTCTACTGGCCCCTACAATCAGCCACATTCTGCACCAGCTGCAACCTCCAGATGCTCTTCAAGGGTAGCTCCATGTAGAGCGTGTTGCAGTAATCCAAATACGATATGACGAGGGCATGAATGACTGAGTGAAGGGAGCTCTGGTCTAGGAAGGGACATAAATGGTACATGACATGCAGTCATGCAAAGGCTCTCCAGCCATGATTGCCACCTGCTCTTTGAGTAGGAGTTGCGAGTCCAGGAGAACCCCCAGATTACGCACTGGATCTGTCTAGGGTAGTGCCATCCCATCTAGAGTTAAGGTTGTTAAAGTCCCAGAACCAGGTCCCCCAGACACCCAAAGCTATTCAATCTTGCCAGGGTTCAACCAAAACCTGTTGTCCCCCATCAAGACTTGTACAGCCTCCAGGCACCAAGTCAGGGCCAAGACAGCATAATTTTGATCACCAGGGATGGAGATGTAAATCTGAGTATCAACAGCGTACTGATGGTACCTCATCCCATGGCAACGGATGATCTCACCCAGTGGTTTCATGTAAATGTTAAAAAGGAGAGTAGAAAGTACCAAGCCTTGAGGCACACCACAAAGTAGTGGTTGTGGGCTGGACTTCTCTCTCTCTCTATTAACACCGACTGGGATTGACCTTGAAGAAAGGAGCTGAACCAGCACAAAACTGCATTGCCCAGCCCCGATCCCCACAGCTAATCCAAAAGGATACCATGGTCAATGGTATAGAAAGCCACTGAGAGGTCAAAGAGAGCTAGGATGGATGCACTACTGCCATCCCACTCTTGCCAGAGATCATCCACAAGAGTGACCTATGCTGTCTCCATCCCCTAACCGGGCCGTTTCCTCCAAGAACTCCTAATCCATTTCCTCCAAGAACCCCCGCAGCTGCCAAGCAACTTTCTCAACCACCTTCCCTAAAAAGGGCAAATGGGAAACTGGACGCTAACTGTCCAGATAGGTGGTGTCCAGTGAAGTTTTTTTTAACAGGAGACAAGCCAGGACCTCCTTAAAAGGGCCAGGAAAAGTCCCCTCTCGCAGTGAAGCAATAGTCACTGCATGGATCCACTTGGTTGTCACCATCCTGGCAGCTTTCACCAACCAGGAGGGACAAGGATCTAATTGACAAGTGGTTGCACTGACAGCATCGAGGACCCTGTCCACTTCATCAGGGGCAACAGGATTGAATTGTTCCCAAATAACTGGGAAAGACTCCACCCTCAGCATCTCTGATGGATCTGCTTCATGCACGGCTTCCAACTGAGACCGAATCCAAGAGATTTTATCAGACAAGTTTCAGCAAACTCCTCCGCATGGCCCTGAAGAAGATTCCCCGAGTCCCCCCTGCCAAGAAGGGACCAGGTGTTATTAAGCAGAGCCACTCTGCTAATGCAATAAGGGAGGAGAAATAATTACATTTCGCCACCCTTATCGCCACAAGATAGGCTTTAACAGTGACTCTAACTCGTGCTTGGTTGGATTCTTCTCCAGACTTCCGCCAGTGGTGCTCCAGGCGTCTCTTTACCCTTTTCAGCACTCGCAACTTTTCCGTGAACAATGGAGAGTGCCGAGTATGATGAGTAGAGAGAGACTGCATAGGTGCAATCCTATCCAAAACCTCTGCCATCCTTTGATTCCAGGATGTAACCGGGGCTTTGGCAGGACCGTGCAGCAATGCCCCTAGAACATCCCCCAGCTCCCTGTGAAACCCATCTGGGTCCATCAGTCGCTGAGGGCGGACCAAACCAATAGGTCCTACCTCCCTGCAGAGGGGGATGGCATAAGAGAGGGGGGACAGTGCCATAAGCAACTCAGGTTTAATCTTGAGCTGAAAGGCAACAGTTAAGTTTGTGCCAGGCTGCTTTTGTCTGGCCGGGGAACCTCTTCGGATATTAAGAAGAGATCTTGGAATCAACCAAGATGCTCCTGAATGATTTGTAGCTGCTGAGAACAGAAGAGACCAGAATCCTTCTAAACTGGGTGCCTGCAATTCAGTGAGCCAGGAAGGAGATTGAAGTCTGGCTGTTGCCTTTTTATCTAGTGACGCCAATCTGGTCTTAGCTTTTTTTTTTTTTGCTTTATATTTTGAAAGCTAAGAGGTCAGCTCTGATTGAATTATATGCTGTTTCCCTTATTGAATCACAATATTTTGGGCTTTGTTGAAAGACTTAGCTGCTTCTGGAAGATTTATTATACGCAAGGAGATTGGATTGGCAATTAACTCCTTACATGTGTGGGAATGTGTTTGTTTGGAATCTTGGACCGTCTGTTAAATTCCTGGAAAATACAGAGTTTTTGAAGTAGAAATGCTAACACGTATTTTGGCATTTTGAACTGCAATCATCTGAAGTAAGGAGTCAATTTTTCCTTCTTTATTTTGAATACCATCAGTTTCTTTGTTTATCATCAGTTTCTTTGTTTACTTTATACTGATTTTCTTACTGAGGATTGGTTGTTGCCTGGTAATAACAGTGGCAGGTCACAGAAGTGCATTGTTGAATTGACTCTTTACCATCTGAACCAAAAGGCTGATATTGTTGTGTATCTCCCTTTTTCTTTTTTGTTTACATTAGAGGAGGAGAAATGAGTACAAATCAAGAGCTGTTGAGGCAAATTTTGATGAAATCCAGAAATTTAATGAAAATATAGAGGTCAGATTGGGAGAAAAATTGCAGACATTTGAGAAAAAGATACAAAAAATAGAACTATTTTTAGAGGGGAAAATAGAGGGGAATATTGAAAAAATGAAACAAAAGTCAGAAGTTGAAAACTATAAAATGAGTCAATCTGAATTTAAACCTATACAAATAAAGGGGAAAATGGGAACTTTTGGATTAGGAGTGGAAGAATAGTTTTTTGAATTGTTAGAGGAAAAGTATGAATTTAATCCAATATTGCTGGGTTTATGGGAGAAAGAACTTTTTCAGAGAACACAGGTGGAACTCAAGATGGAATGGTGATTTTAATAGAATTCTTAAGAGTGAATTTCTAGTGTAAGAAGGTTACTTGCTTGGGGATACTACAGTTCAATTTGTAAGAAGATTTATTGCTGAACAATTATTGTAAAAATGTTTTCAAGGGAATTTTGTAAGGATGGGCAAAGAACTAGTTTTGCTGAGACAAATGTTAAGATTTCTGAGGATGATCTGGGATTTGGTGATTATCTGAATTTGGGATTTGGTGATTATCTGAATTTATCAACTTTATGTTTAAGGAGTGTTGTGATATGTGAGTAGTGGACTGGATTTGATGTCTTAGACACTGCCACTGAAGATTTTGTTGTGTTTTATTTCATATGAGGCTTTCTAGAGGAGAGAGAGGAGAAAGACTGAAATACGTTTATCTTGGTAATTCTCCTGAAAGAAGATAATAACAAAGTTTCTAACAGATTGGAAGTCATTCTGGAACTTTCTGCTAGTGAATTTAAACAAAGGAATCTTCATGGATTAATTTGATGGTTTTGGGACAAGTTTATATCTTTAGATGAAATATTGTATAGATTAAAAATTAAGATAATTAAAATATGGATATAGAGCAACAGAAAGGAAATGTTTACTATAGTATATAGCTTTTATTATATTAATTTGATTAGATTGAGAGAGAAACTTTTTTTAATATCTATTTTTAATATTGATTTATGGATAGAGATCAATCAGACCTGGGCTGGGAGTGATAGGGAGGGTTTTTTTTTCTTTTTTTGTATAATTTTTTGGGGGTGTATTTTATATTTTTTGTTATTTTTATTTGTCATATTGTTTTAAGTTACTGTCTTACTGTTTTATCCTTTTATTATGTATTTTTTTTTACTTTGTTGAAAATAAATAAAATATATTTTAAAAAAGAAGTCATTATGATCTTTTCCCTTGAACTAGCCACTTGGGCTTCAGATGTATGAACGCTCTTTGTTCCCATGCTGAAACAAACCACCTGTCCAGAGCTGTGATTCCTCACACCCACCACTCAGTCATATTTACTTGCACTGTCCAGATGATGATCCCAGGGCACCACAGTAACAGCTGCACCACGAACGCACAGGCATCGGATCTGGTTGTATTTCAGGCCACAGTCAATGGCTGTGATTCTCACAGATCCACCGGGGTTGAATAAGCGGGGTTCCTATGGAATCATAGGGAGAAAAACAGATTTACTGAAGTTCATGGCACATGACCACTAAATCACATTTGATCTAATATCTACTACTACAGAAGAAGCAATAGGTGGGTGATGGATGGGAAGATACTAAACTCAGATAATCCTAATCCTCTCCTTCCCTCTTCCAGTCATGCCTAACTTCTTCTTAAATTATTTACATATCTAATTTAAATTCCTGCCCAGCTATCCACTCCTGGCATAGGGCATAGGTGGAATCTTGCAACAATAACAAAACCAATTTGATAAATTAATAAATGATCTATAGAAATCTTATAAAGTAATAATTTTTTAATGAAGAATGGCTCATTAAAATAATTGAGCCACTTGGAAGCTATGAAACACATACTCTTAGGCAGAAGGAGGGAGCACTGAATCAGAGAACTGCTTCTCAAAATAACTCATTACAAGGCAGATAAAATGGGATTTTCATTTTTCCAGACTTTGCATTAATGCAATGGCATATGAAATCCCTTTCATATTCTGAATATTATACAGTATATCCATTGCTGCTGCCTGCAATCTGCTTAGCCCAAGCTGTCTTTTCCCCTCCCAAGTCTGTTCTTCCAACCTACTTTAAGTGAGACTTGCTTCACCAAGTTCCTTGTGTTTGGATCATCAAATGGCTGGTGTGAATTATGGACACTGTCTGGTATCAGTTTGCCCAGCAGACTCCCTTTTTCCCGGATCCGCTTGGTAAGTGCCCGTGTATCAATTCCTGCAGGAAAAATGAGCTATTAGAAAGGAGGCACTATCTCATGTGCAGACAGCCTGTGATACTCCCCATTTCTATCTATGCTGTTATCAAGATGAGACAATCTTGGAAACTTTAGAACAAGCTAACTATATTCATATTCTGCCAGCTATATTCATATTCTGCCAGCTCTAATCAACAATGTTGATTCCATCACAGTTTTACTTCCCTGCACTTCTGATGAAGTACAACTATATGGGCAAGTATAGCATTTAAGAAATTAAACTTAAAATAGGGTGAGCCAGTTCAAGTCTTCATTCAATCATAGAGTTCAGCGGGTGACTTTGGATCACTTACTCTTATTCCCAGCAAAAAATCTGAAAGAGACTGGTAGCACCTTTTCTAACTAGCAGATGTTGTTAAAAGCCATAAGGTTTCATGAGCTGCATCTCCATCAGAGTAGTTTGACTGATATAAGATAATATAAGATATAGGTAGTCTCACTTGTAGCCTGTATCTGTACAGCTAACCTGTCCTTCCCTCCCTTTCACCCTCCTCATCCCAATTTAATTCCTATATAGGGCAAGCCACTCCATGAGCTTGATGTGAATGCAGCTCAAAAAAGTTTATGCCTCTTAAGAAAAGTTGGGAACCTGAAAAGGTGCTATCAGATTGCTTCTGATATTTGTGAGTATAAACGAACACAGTTCCTCCTGCAATCTTTCAAACTAACCTACTTCCCCAGATTGTTGTTACAGATATACATTTCCGTCTATGTGTGGAGAGTAGAGAAGATGATCTTAATGGAGCAAAAGAGGCTGAAGCATTTAAGACCTGAATGTCCAGATAACATCTGGAAGCAGTTCAGACAGACACCTCCCAAATTCACTAGACTTTAAGGAGAATTTTTCCAAACACTGCCAAATGTCAGCAGTCCTGCAGCCAAGAAGCAAACAGCTAATGGAATCAGTCTGTCCACTCAGTCCCAGATTTCTTGGGTATTCTGATGTAAGTTTGCAATTTTCACAAAATAGAATTTTAGATTCCCAGATTTGCTGAATACTGTCATCTTGAGGCAACTCTAGCAGAAAGTGTTCTGATGGGCAGTGCTTACCTTCCAAACCAGGAATACCCTTTTCTTTCAGCCAGTGATCCAGTGAGCATGTGGCACTCCAGTGGCTGGGATTTTGAGAGCATTCATCCACAATCAGTGCGGCAACATGAATGCCACTAGATTCAAACCACTGGAGGAACAGGAACAAACAAATAATAAAGAAGTATATTTCAACATCACAAGAAATTTCTAATCCCCCTCTATGCAAATAAATAAAGCATTATTTATCTGAAATATTTATACACATTTATATCACTTGTGTCAACAACCTCAGTTGAAGAAAGTTTGCAGCTGACTATCAGCTGTCCTTCCAGAGAGATAGGAACATAACTTTCTCCTATTCTCAGAAAATCTCCACAACTTCTGGGGTAAAGTTAAGAAAGACTAAAAAATAGATCTAGTTAAGCAAGCATATTGGAAGTGCATGAACTGGCTCTAATCCACTTATCATCTAATCAGTTCAGAGGCATCAAATAATTTGATGATTTGGAATGAATCATTAATCCAATTCGAAACATTATTTTGGGGAATAATCTAATCTCATCACTTATGAATCAAATCTCTAAAACAAAGGTGCAGACAATGTTGTCTGTACATTTTATAGCACTGCATTGACACAGCAGATGAAGTATGTGAACACCAGACTTGTTGACCCAGAAATTCTTAGAACTCTTCAACTAGGCTGGAATAATTTCTGGCATTTGGTCCCAGGCATCCAGAAATCTAATCTCAATGCTAGACTGTCTGAAATGTTTATTGCAAAGTGTAAGAATGGGTTTCTTTCTGCCAATGTTGCACTCACCCGGCTGAGACCATATTCATCCAACTCATCTGGAGGAACGCCATAATTCCCGACCAGGGGGTAAGTCAATACCAAGATCTGGGATTTATAGGAGGGGTCTGTCAGTGCTTCAGGATAACCCACCATACCAGTCTGGAACACTGCAGATTCCAAGAAATGACAACTGGATTAGTGATCTTGACAGAAACCCATATTGGTTTTGGCAAATGGCTCAGAATAAGTTAACCTCTCCTGCAAATGAGGCATAAGCACTGAGTAGTCTTTTTCCAGCCCCTTAGTAGTAGTTACTTCAATCCTTTGGAGCTTTGCTGAATCTGACAAGAGAACAGCAATCCTTCACAGGTGGGAGCATTTCAGGGAAAAAAGTCAAATGCATAATCAGCAGGCTTTCCAGAAGACTAGATGGACTGCTTGATCCCATCAAGTTTTTCCAGGAAACATCAAAGCAAATGCAGGAATCATATACTGAACCTTTTTATCTATTTGCAGTTTACCCAAAATGGAGTATTTCTGAATACTGATTTCCACTTCTGCACAATATTCTCAACATAAAAAGGCAGAACCAAGATATACAACCGCCCTATTTTCCCAATTTCCATATCCAGAAAACCCATCTTGATCACGCATTGTTTCCCTCCAGTCATGATAATGTTTGTCACAAAGAGCAACCCAATACTAGGCCTCTTGTAATGCCATAGAGACATTCCAAAAATCGAGGAAAACACTATTGGAGAAGCATTAAGAATGCTGCTCCTTCTTTCTGTCTAGCACAAGAGGGTTTTTTTTTCACTGAATAAGCCAAATTCTCATGATTGTAAGAACTTGTAAAACACACAGCCTTCTCAAAGCACCTTTTGATATTTGGCACTCTCTTTTCTATCCACTTCTACTTCTTCCTCATCCCATTCTTGATATAAGCATTCTACCATCAATACAACCAGTCTCCTTCATAAGAGAGAATGTTCTCCATGCTATAGCTTTTACTGATAGATATTAACAAGATAGTGGTACATGGGAAGAGCTGCAACTAGATTAGACTAAAGGCCTAACTAAATCTTATTATGTACCAATAGTGACTGCTCTTATAGCAGAAGTGAGCAGTCTGTGCTCATCCAAATAATGCTGAATTTTAAGTCAGCACTATCATTGGCCAGATGTTAAGCAGAAAGGAACAGGCCCAGACAGCAAATCTAAACATTTATTGAAGCTTAAAGGTTACAAAAATTTCCCCAACTGCCAGCCCAATACCTGCTCTCCCCTAGATATGACTAATGGTCTTCACAAAGGGTTGGACCTCTGTGTGTAGAGGTTTCACACCGCTTTCCCCCTTCACTCTTGTCTCTGCCCTTCCTTCTACCACAGATTATTATTGTAGATCCGCATTCAAGGGCTTCAAGTTTCTCAATTCATCCATGCAAGATTGTTTTAAGGATTATATATATAATTATTTATTAAATTTATATAACTAACATAAAATTGCACTCAATTGTGCTCATTTCACATGCTAGTAAGATTATGTTCAAAATACTACAAGCTAGGCTTCAACAGTATGTGAACCACCAGAAGTACAAGCTGGGTTTCAAAAAGGGAGAGAAACTAGAGATCAAATAGCCAACATTTGCTGGATCATGGAGAAAGCAAGGGAATTCCTGAAAAACATCTACTTTTGCTTCATTGAATATGCTAATGCCTTTCATTGTGTGGATCACAACAAACTGTGGCAAATTCTTAAAGAGATGGGAGTACCAGACCACCTTACCTGCCTCCTAAGAAAGCTATATGCTGCTCGAAAAGCAACAGTTAGAACCGGACATGGAACAATGGATTGGTTCAAAATTGGGAAAGGAGTATGACAAGGCTTTATATTGTCACCCTGCTTATTTAACTTATATGCAGAGTACTTCATGCAAAATGCCAGGCTGGATGAATCACAAGCTGAAATTAAGATTCCCAGAGAAATATCAACAACCTCAGATATGCAGACGATACCACAGAAAGTGAAGAGGAACTAAAGAGCCTCTTGATGAGAGTGAAAAAGGCGAATGCAATAGCTGGTTTGAAACTCATTAAAAAAACTAAGATCATGGTATTCCATCACTTCCTGGCAAATAGAAGGGGAAGAAATGGAAGCAGTGATATATTTTATTTTCTTGGGCTCCAAGATCACTGAAGATGGTGACTGCAGCCATGAAATTAAAATATGCTTGCTCCTTGGGAGGAAAGCTATGGCAAACCTAGCAGAAATGTCACCTTGCTGACAAAGGTCCGTAGAGTTAAAGCTATGGTTTTCTCAATAAGAAAGTGAGAGTTGGACCATAAGGAAGACAGAGAACTAAAGAACTGATGCCTTTGAATTGTGGTGCTAGAGAAGACTCTTGAGAATCCCTTGGATCAAATCAGTCAATCCTACAGGAAATCAACGGTGACTGTTCATTGGAAGGATAGATAGTGAAGCTGAAGTTCAAATACTTTGGCCACATAATGTGAAGAGAGGATTTATTGGAGAAGAACATGATGCTGGGAAAGATTGAAAGCAAAAGGAGAAGATGAGATAGTTAGATAGCATTGTCTATGTGCTGGATGTGGGCTTGGGTGGACTCTGGGAGACAGTGGGGGACAGGGAGATCTGCATTCTGCGGTCCATGGGGTCACAGAGAATCAGACACGACTTTGTGACTGAACAACAATATTAAATTTATATGCAGCCTCCCTCACCAATAAGATGACTCAACACAAATGTTTATTATTACTGTTGTTTTGTTGTTATTATTTCTGAGTCTGATGAAAGCTTGGGTTATTTTCCTGGCAATGACATCTTCTCAGATTCTGGATGAGCCATTTGGCCTTCTTCAACAGAAAGGGTATGAGGGGAAGAGCCACTTTGAATTTATTCTTCCCAACAAATTACCTTCTACTTTTTAGCAGTCAGCAAACCAGCTGTGTAACACCCAACAACAGAAGAACAATTCTGCTGGAGGAGAATATAGAACTATTCTCTCTAGCATCTTATTCTCAGAATAGCCAACCAGCTGCTTTAATGTCTCCTGAAAGGCCTGGCTAAACACAACAGCATATTTCCTTGTTTTATCCATCATATGGTACTGAGAGGTGTATTTTGCCACTATTCCCAAATAGCCAGCATAATTTGAAGCCAGCAAGAGCTTTATTCTTCATGAATGAGCATCTCTTTTTTTAAAAAACCGTTTTTTTCTGGAGGGCCATCATCATCTTAGGGCATGGATTAAGCAGTAATGATTCCTTGCTTGCTCTTTTGAAACCTTTCGGCTGATCATGCCTCAAAAATACCTTGGGAATCACTGGTGCAGGCAGGCAGAATGAAGATCCCGGGCAGCATGGTATCTTTCCTCTAATTTACCTCAACTGGGACGGATCTGATCTAGCTCCAAGGTCAGTAGTGTGGCAAGCGGGAGGAAGTCTAGAGACCTGACCTCAAGAACAGAGGTGGTCTTATCAGTTCTATCACTTGCCCGCAGACAGCTCTGGACATGATCAAAGGCACCCCTCTACAAGCAGCCTAAGGCACACTTGAGGGTCCAACAACGGTCAAAGGCGCCTGCCGAGCAAACGGGCGTAACGACAGAGAGCGGGACCACCTCTCGACCCTCGCTTCAACCAGGCGGGGGGGGAGAGCACCGCCACCCTCCCTCTGGCGGAAAGTCCGGAGGGCACAAGTGCAACCAGACGGACGACCAGGATGTTGTCTTCTCTTCCTCCCCATCTCGGTCCTGGAGAGAAACTCACCGACTTCACCAGCAACGGGGGTCCCCACGAGTCCAAAGGGACGCCCACGCAAGACCGTCCCATCCTCCAGCACTAGGCTGCCCATAGCTCGCTTTAGCACGTGGAGGACGACGAAAGGATGGGACGGCTCGGGATTCCGGCGGGGAGGGCGGGGGCGCGGGC
>JANHZU010006345.1:27760-40466 GCA_032468055.1 Acrochordus granulatus | reverse complement strand
TTCACCACCATCTGCCCTTCTGCATTTCTCTCCCTGATACCATACCTACCCATCACCTCCTCATCACTGGTGCTCCCTTCACCAAAATGTCCATTGAATTCTTCTCCAATCACTACTCATTCTTCTCTGGGTATGCATACCACCACTTCATCCAACTTACTCCAAAATTCTTCTTTCTCATCAACCTCACACTCAACTTGTAGGGGATATGCACTGATGACATTTATCACTACCCCTTCAATTTCCAGTTTCACATTCATGATTCTATCAGTCTCTCTCTTCACTTCTAATGCATTCTTGCTAAGGTCTTCCTTTAAGATTATTCCTATGCCATTTCTTTTTCTATTCATGCCATGGTAGAACAGCTTGAACCCATATCCAATGTTCCTTGCCTTACTTCCTTTCCATTTAGTCTCTTGGACACACAGTATATTACCTTTCTCTGCTCCATCATATCAGTCAGTTCTCTTCCTTTTCTTGTCATAATACCAACATTTAAGGTTCCTACTCTCACCTCCACATTTCTACCCTTTATCCTCTCCTGCTTTCTCCAGGCACACCTCCCCACTCTCCTTCTCTTCCTTTGTCCAACAGTAGCACACATTCCAGCAGTACCATCCAGTATGAAATCTGTTTGTTTATTCGCATATTAAGTCTGCATAGGTTTTATGCCAGATGCCTTTCCTGATGCAACCCTCTCCGTTTATCTGGGCTTGAGACCAGCACTAAGGCTATACTGGTTAACCTCAGTGGTTGGGTTGGTGGATAGTATTCCATAATTCACACCTATTCATTTTATTATATTTTTTTTTAAAACAGTACAGGTGTATGAATTCTAGTTGTATGGAAACAGAATTATACATAGAGTTCTCTCCCAAATTAAGAACTATTTTTAACTAATAAGCAAAAATTCTTATTTTCTCTTTCTTTGTTTAAATTGCTGCCTTTTAGTATTTATCGCTTATTCAATTATGTATTTGTAATCAAGAAGATAGGGAAAACAACTTCCTCAGAGGAGACCAACATCTTCAATGGATGAAGGTGCTCCAGAGTCAAGTGGGAAAGTAACAGAGAAACTTATATGAAGTTGCTTATCAGTTTAAAAACTTTTTCTAAAGATGTACACATTAAACAAACAAACATAAAATTTGAAAATAATGAAATGTCTAGACTAAATAAAACATTCTACACTGGCATTATATAAAGCTTTTAGGTGTTCTAAGCTAGAATGTCTTTCTGTATACTCAATAGGGAATATTTTTGAACTGCATAAAGGAGAAATATTGCAAGCAAAAAGAGATACCTGATAAATTATTGGTTTCTTAAATGATACTGTTATAACAAAACAGTAATATTTCTACTATTAAGATGTTTAGAATAAAAATTTTAACCTCACCTTTCTAATATTGAAACAAAAATTACAGAAGAAGACATTAATAATTTTTAATACATTATAGCTCTTTGAAAGTTACACATGATGCAGTTGTGGGATGTAACAACTAGGATGTAACAGCACAAATCTACCAAAATAAGAAAGCTCCTGTCCATGGTATCTATGCAGATAGTGGTAGAAAACATACAGTATTGATTAATTTTTTTAAAGAAAGATACCTGATGATAATTGAATGGAAGTGATATTGATCTCTGCTATCATAATACAAGACTTGATAAAAAGATGAAAAAAGGTGAAAACTAGGTCGCAACCTTAATCATATTTATGCCATATTCCCCACTAGCAGCAAAGATGGTACCAGTCATTCTGACACATTGTGGATAGAGTGCACAATAATGACCAAAGTCCAGTTTTTCCTAAGCATATTCATATTACTCAATGCAAGCCAAGATCTCTAATCTAAAGACTAATTTGTAAGACAACATTGTGGCTTACATTTTGCCAACTAGGAGGTATATGCAATGTATTGATAAGCCTTAAGGATACTGTTTTTTCTACTTATGAATATTTAATCACAGAACCACTCAACTGCACTACTTCTGCGGAGAGGGAAATCCACATTTTTATTGATTTTTACTTTGCCTTTTTATGTCAAAAATTTTCAAGTTGGCTTACAAAGTAAAATTAATAAATTTTAAAAATTAAAAAATGTATCCTAACAATCATCAGTGAAAAAATATTTAAAATGTCAATAGCACATAAACCAAACTTAAGCTTGGTACAATGTTACGGAATAAAGAACTGGATATATTGATAGATTTAACAGTGAATAAAGAAGTCGATTCTGTCATTTCTATATAATTCCATGTTTGCATTTATTGGTTTTATTTGAGTTTTACAGAGTTTTCTTTTTTCAAAGCAGCATGGAATGGAGCTTTAAAAAATTCACACAGGATCACATAGGGCAAGATGATTGCAGTTGGGTTTAATAATGTTTTGGGCTTTAAAAGCCAGTGGAATAACCTTGTCTTCTATGATCACAACAACTGATAAGAAGGATTTCAGTATGATAGGTAAATAATTCCCCAGTATTACAGCCCAAGTTAATATAGATTGTCTATGCTGTTTAAATAAAGCTTCATGTACTGACTTGTTTTGAGCAAAATGCAAAATTATTTACTTTTAATGTTGTTTCCTAATGGCAAGACTTGGTTTTAAAAAATATTAAGCATCAATTGAAATTGAAAGCAAAACAGAGAAATTGATATTTAGAACATGTACTCCATTCTATGTTTTTATGTTTAATATAAAAAGAAACCAAGCTTTCAAAACCCTAAATCTTTAGGAGAAGAAACTCACATCTCTAGTGGAGCTTGTGTCCTATTCAAAAAGTATTTCTGTAACTATTTTTTCTCATTGAATTGATCCCAACATCATTATCTCAGCATCATAAAATGTTTCTATACAAGTTTTAAAAACAAAAGCATTCTGAATGCTTCTGGGCAGCCCAAAAAGAAACTGATGAATCTCATGGCCAAATGCTCTCCAACTGTGTATAATATGGGGGCAAATCATATTCCACAATAGCAGTTTGACAATCTTCAGGGAGTGGATTTGCAACAAAAGGATAGTGAAGGAAATTTTTAGGAGTTCATTTGAACCAGAAATCAACATACAATTACACTAAAGCACAAATTGGTCTATTTCAGTAACGGAAGTGCTAGCCCTACCTATTCAACTATACCTATCATTGGATACAGCAGCAAAGTATTTGATTCTGTCTTTAGTTTGGTCAGTGAAGTAGTTAGGTAGGACTGCCCAGTAAGGGGTTAGTACTACAAAGACAATTGTAATTTTGAGATAACAAAGACGCAAGACTTCATGAACATAGTTTCTTTCTAGAGAGTTTATCTCACATTGTCATTTTCATGAGTCTGTATCATCACCATCTTCTAGTCTGCCAGCATTGTTCGGATTTCTAACAGTTTAGTGTCCCTGGGAAAGGATACTCATGTGAGTTTGTATCTGAAAATCTGTGGAGTGTATGTTTCTGAATTGAGAAAAGGAATGTTGTTAAGTGAAAAACCATTGTGAGTTTCTATATTAACTTATTGTTTATATTAATTTGGTCCATTTTTGATTAATGTAATCCTAATAGATTACTTTTGAATAGAGTGCTATGTATATGCATATTTGCAGAAAGGGGCTCTTTCATTAGTCCCCAGGAAGATTAAGACCACTTTGTAGATTCACCAGGGAGAACACACTGAATGACCTACTTTCAGATGAGTAAGGGATTTAGGAGTTGAACATCTACATCCCAAAGATTCTGTCTATTCACATCTCATGAGAAATGTGGCCACCCTGGAAGACTTATACAGGGTCCCCTCACCATCTTTTTCTCAGACCGAAGAAGCTAATGTGAAACATCTCCAATCAAAGGAAAAGAAGACAAGTTGCCATGACTCGACCACCAGATAGGTTTACCTGGATGACTGAGAATCTTCATCAACATATTCATGGGGATGTATGCTATTGCTGTATTTGGTATTATTAGTAATTTGGAAATCCAACTATCTGATTCTACAATACAGATGTGACCACTGCAATACCTTCCAGGAAAAATCAGATGTTGTGATGAGCTTGCTGGTTTATGTGCCTTTCTTAATCAGTTGACCATCACCTCCAAAGTTTTACAAGTGGGTTGTTGTTTGTTTGCTGTTCTGTGCATCCTCAGGGTGTTCATGATAAATTTTCTTTCTATAAAAGCAATAGCAACCAGAATGCTAAAAAGTACTAAAAGTTAATACAGCCGTGACTTAGAAATATGATCTTTACTTATTTAAATTTGTTGTTAATTGACTAGTGCAAAAATGGATGCATATATTCAGTTATCACAGACTGGATTTATTCTTGATGATCTGGAGATGACAACATAAATCATATATTATTAACAAAAGAAAAAGTATACAGAACTGTCACCTACGTAGGGGTGTTTTTTATGTGTTTATTTGATTTGTTGCTCCTTTTTAGTTTTCCTTTTTCAGATATATATATGTGTGTATATATATAAATCATGTGGCAGTTTTTCATTTTTCTCAAGTTGATTAAAATATAATGTTATAATATTTGAGAACTGACATCTGGAATTTTAAACAAATGTTGGTATTAAAAATGGATCAACAGATGCATTAAATATCTACTGTCATGCTTATTTTGAAGAGACATTTAAAAAAAACTAAGATAACTTTTTATTATCAGCATAGCCTTAACTAATACTAAAGATTTATCTAATGTATGAATACAGATATATTGTATAAGGTATTTCACATTTACCATAATTCATAAGAAATATAACAAATACAAAAAAAGCCAATTTGAGAGCCAGTTTGGTTTAGTAGTTAAGGCACCAGGCTAGAAACTGGGAGACTATAAATTCTAGTCCTGCCTTAGGCAGAAAAGCCAATTGGATGACTTCAGGCCAGTCACTCTCTCCTACAGCCCAACTCACCTCATAGGGTGGTTGTTGTAGGGAAAGTAGGAGGAAGAAGGAGGAATAGGTATGTTCGCTACCTTGAGTTGTTTATAAAAATAATGAAGGTGGGATAAAACATCTAAAATAGAATAAATTATACAGCTAAAACTGCAGATTAACTGAGAACACCTCTTAACATTTCTTTAAAAACATAAAAGGAAGGATCGCAACAAAGTTTGAAAAACAGGCATCTGGACTGGATTTTTCTCAAGTCGAAGACGTTTCACCTTTAATCCAAAAGGATTAAAGTAATGCAATTACCCTGGACGAGTGAGAGTCTTCACAGACATAAAAGGAAGGATTTTTTAAAACTTTTAAACTCTGGGATTTCAGAAAAAAAATTAACTGATTCTCCTTATTAAGTATTTCAAGGTGACTGTCAGATGTTTATCATTGCTTTAAAAAGAATGCATATATTGATTTAGGGGAATAATAAATAGGAATCATGATAACTCTATTAATATTAGCATAAATCTGAAAAAATCTAGAAATCTTGTATTCTAAATTCATTGGGAAGCAAAAGAGCTGAAGGATTAGAAGGCCTTGATGTGAGTTTTCAGCACAAAATGTGTGGGCTTAACAACATGGAAGGCTGTTGCAGAATTTAAAGTTTTCCTATTAGAACTTATTTGAAAAAAGGTAAAAAACAAAGATTGCAAACATCAAAGAGCAGCTGTCTTCCTTCAGTTGCTACTGCAGCAATTGTCTACTCTTCTGTCACATTAACTAAGCAGAAACAAGTGCTGAAAATTGCTAGGTATCAATGTGAGAGCCAAATTACAAAATATGAAATTTATTTTTTAAAGAATAATAATTTAGTTCATTGGTCTAAGATTTCTATTATTTCTTCAAGTTCAATTCCTTTTATACAGAAGGTATATATGCATATATATGTATGTACGTGCACAACCATACAGGACAGGTACAGATTCCAAGTCAAGACTGCAGAAAGAATAATTACAACTAACCTGCCCTCCACGAAAGACATGTATACTGAGAGGGTCAAGAAAAGGGCAAAGAAGATATCTACAGACCTCTCTCACCCTGGACACAACTTGTTTGAACCTCTTCCTTCTGGTACCAAAACTACCAGACACAAGAACAGCTTTCCCCCACCTATGGCATCACCCAAATGAATACTTGACTAATACTATATGAGCATAATAGCTAGAACAGAAGGGTAGAGAATTCTAATTAACCCAGAAGTTCTGTCTAATGTGTATACATACCTATTCATTCTACACTTTATAACACTTCCTTTCTATTGACTGCACACTTACAGAATAACTAACATTGTTATGTAATATCATATTGTTGTTCATCTGCACAGTCATATCAGACTTTTTCCAACCCCATGGACCACAGCACACCAGGCCTCCCTGTCTGCCACAATCCCCTGGAGTTTGTCCAAACCCTCGCCCATTGTTTCTATGATGCTGTCTATCCATCTCATCCTCTGCTGTCCCCTTCTCCTTTTGCCTTCAATCTTTCTTCAGATTGCATCACAATCTTTTCCAGTGAGTTCTCTCTTTGCATTATGTGACCGAAGTATTTGAGCTTCAGCTTTCGTAACTGTTCTTCCAATGAAGTATTTTCTTATACCATTGTTTATTGATGCTGCAAGTATACTGAGAGCTGCTGTTCTAGAGTCAAATTCCTTGCATTTCTAACTATAACTATGCTTGGCCAATAAATTGCTATTCTAACATGACCATTTCAATGAACATACCTAATGGAAAGATTGGAATTCAAAAGAGTATGTTTTTGTGCAGATGCACTCAGGGTTTTTTTTGCTTCATTAAAGTCTTATCTATTTAACCAGCACAGTATTGGACATGCATATTCTCTTATTAAATTGGGTTGGAATTTACCAGTGCTATAGTTTGGCTAGATTGCATTTCCATCTGTGATAAATGATAAATCTATCTATATCCATTCATCCATCCCCTGGGGACAGTTTTCAGGAAGACGAAACATAGCTGACATTATTGATTCAAAGTCCCAGTACAATTCCTCAAAAATATTTCTGATTTTATAAGTTACTTGTCTTGTTATGTCTCCAATATCAAAAACAGTTTTTCTTTCCCACAAAAATGCATTTATTGTTTAAAATTTCAAAGTCTCAATATTCAAAATCTAATATTCCAATGTTTTTTGAGCCATTAATCCCTTATAAAAGTTGAAGATTTTCCATAGTCAAAAGCTTGTCTTGCTTTTTGCTGTTTATAAAGAGCTTTATCATTTTCTTATATTAAGGAGGTTTCTCCAGGTTTTCCAACCTGGTCATTCTGAAGGTATCATTAAAGCAGTTAATAGGCAATTTCTCAAAGTGGTTAGTAAGTGAAATGTGAACTTAGTGTCCTTTAATACAATAGGAAAATTACTGATGCCTTTGAACTTTGGTGTTGGAGAAAACTCCTGAGTATACCATGGACAGCCTAGCAAACAAACCAATGGAACATCAGCAGATCAGAATTCATCTTCAGAATTCTCACTTGAGGCACATTTAACCAGGCTCAAATAAATCTACTCTGGGCACATCATATGAAGAGCCAAATCTCTGGAACAAACTCTAATGCTGGAAAAGGTGGAAGGAAACAGAGAAGGACCACAAACAGCTAGGTGGTTGGACTCAAGTTTCAGGGGGGGGTAAATGGAAAGTTAAGGATAGATCATCATGGAGAAACTCTATCCATGTGGTCGCTAAGAGCTGAAAATGGCTCAATGGCACATGATCAATCAACTAAAGAGAGAAAGAGAATCCTTGTGTCTTTTTCCTCTGACAGCAAAATGTCTTGGCCAGCCTCACTTATTTCAGAACCTCGCAGTGGTAAACTGATACCCTCTCCTCAGAAATTCATGGAGTTATTATTTTAGTCACTGGTAAGACTGATGGATTATTATTGTTTTAACAATTTAAGAATTGCAGCCAGATAATACATTTTTCAGATCTTGGCATCTTTAAGAGGGAGACAAGGGTTAGAAAAATAAAAGATAAAATATGAATTACAACTTTTATCTATTGCTGTTGTATTTGTGTTACATCCTCAGGATATGACTACTCATTCAACAATCATTTGAAGTTACAACAGCACAGAATGAGACGGATTTAGGACCAGTCCTCAGAGTTATGACTGTCACATTGAACCCTGGTCATATGATCACTATTTCCAACATTTCCTACCAGCTTCCCACAAGCAAAATCAATGGGGAAGCCAGCAGGAAGTTGGAAGTCTCTCCCAGTGCTTTTTAACCTGCCTATACTTTGGAGGACCTGCCATGGCATCCTCCTGCATCACTTGTATACCATCCACACTTCACAGTTTCTGTTTGTGCACCCCCTGTTCTTCCGTGGCATTTGTGCATCTTCCTGCATTGTGTCGTGCCTGCCCATGGCACCCACACACCTGCCTGCCACTTTCCTGGGACTCCCACTCTGTAGTGTTGGCCCATGGCACCCACATGGCACCCATGAACCAGCCAGCCTTATTTCTTGGGACTCCTGTCCCACTCAACCATCCATGTAGTTCTGGGGTTTCCACGACAACCAGGACTTCCAGAATTGCCATTGCTAAGCGATACAGTTACATGATGTCAGACTTTATGACCACATCCCTTAGCGATGGAAATTCCATTCCAATTGCTATCATAACCTGAGGACTATCTGCCCAAGTACATAGGGGATGAGGCTTGGCTTGTGATGACAAATGTACATTGCATCATTCTGAGATCTTTCTCCCTACTTCAAACCTCAGTTTTTAATTCTATTCATTGACTTGTGTGCTGGGCTGCTGCTATAAATTCTTTCACAAAAAGCTCAAGTTGCTTCTCTTGTTCCTAATATCTAGCAATATATTGACTTGGGAGCAGACCTTTCTGCCTCCACTCTCAAATTCCTAATATGTGTGTAGCCCCCACCTCTCGGGGTAATCTAGCTGCTCTCTGCTAAGTGCTCTTGGCTGTGCTGGGACTGCCGCATCTAGAAATCTTGCTCCGGCACACTAAGAATAATGAACACGGTGGTTCCCCTTCTCAAGGGACCCAACTGTGGAAGAGTGAAGAGCCCTTGAATTGATCTTGCAAACTGGCAAATCACTAATTAAAGTAGTTTAGAGAGCTTTTTTTAATGTCCCATTATTCCTAATAGCCTCTTTATTAGAAATAAAGACTGTAATAGAAATAATAAATAAAATATAAATATAATAAAGACTGTAATAAATAATATTAAATACAAATATAATAAAGACTGTAATAAATAATATTAAATATAAATACAATAAAGACTGAAATAAATAATATTTTTAGAAATAAAACTGATTTTCCTTAATCTTAACACATGATAAAACTTTGCTATTTCAGAGGAACAACAACACTGGCTGTTTTGGTGCCAAATTTAATGCTTTGTTTTATCTGTAGCCCAAAAAGATAAGTTTTAGAAGTTGAAAAAACTGAGAACAGATGTTTTTTCCTTTTCCGTACACTTGTTAACAGATGGACAACTCTTAAAAATATAGCCTAATTCTTCTGTGGCTCTCATCTTTCCTTCTTCACCATATGCATCAAGCTCTGACAAAAGACTGAGGAAAGTACAAACCACATGTTAATGTAGCAACACTGTGATCTATCCATATTCTCACTTGCCTAATTTTCTCTAATTCAGTTGTATATATGCTTCTAAAACATGTGTGTAAGTGAGCCAACAGTTCCTCACAGTAGGGTACCAGAAACCTTCCATCCCATTTTGATAGATGATTTGACAATGCATCTGCTTCATTTCCAAAGACAAGTTTTCTCAGTGGAATTTAAATGCCCTTCTAAGAGCTTATCATCTCCTGTACTGTAAATGGCAATGCCATTGACTGGGCATCATAGGGAATTGATATTTCTGCCTGTTCTGAACTATGGTGGTTATAACTGTGCCTATTAATCCTTCTTATGTATCGTGTTATTCAGCAATAATCTTTTATCTCACAGTGATGCAGGATACAAAGCCATTTGCCCAATATATTTTACAAATATAGTTTCTCAAATCAAGTAGCACTTACAATAAAAGATCGATATTCTATTTTCTATAATTATGAGTCAACATTTGGATGGATTAAGACACTGGGTTTTTTGGCCAGGAAGTCTGGCAGCCTGAGCTCAAGACCCAAATGCTGCATAACAGGGGTGAGCATCTATTATTTGTCTCAGTTCCTGCCAACTTAGCTGTTAGAAAGCATGTAAAAATGCAAGTAGATAAATAGGTACCACCTAATTTGGTGGGAAAGGTAACAGCGCTCTATGTGCCTTGGCATATAGCCATGTGGGCCACATGACCACGGAAGCATCTTCGGACAAACACTGGCTCCCTCGGCTGTCAATCGGAAATGAGTACTGCCTCCTAGAGTCAGCCACGACTGGCAGAGGAAACCTTTTACCTTTTTTTACCTTCCTCAGTGTGTTTCTTCTGATACTGCCCCCTAGAGTCAGATATGACTGGACAGGGAAAAACTTTACCTTTTTTTTTTCACTGTGCTGATTCTATGACAAAATGGCATGGATGCCAATTAATATAGTACTATATCAATTATGCAAGCTTTTAATACAAATTTATAGTCAGATTAAAAACAGTACATCATAGTTCTTCTAGAAATTCGAAGGATAAAATTGTTTTTATTGAAGGAATTATTAGGAACATAATCTTAATAATCACAAATATATACTAAAGTTTTTCAGATTTAATTACTAATTATTGTATTTTCTTAGAATCTTCACATTTTTTTGTAACTAAATGAAATTTTCAAAAGAGAGTAATGGTGCACGTTCTCTTCATAGTGAGATGTTACACTGCAAAACACAAAATCATACTGATGCTTCTCAGAATATTCTGCCACTCAGCATAAAATGGACACTGAGCAAATTAAAGAAGAATTAGCATGTTAACCCCAGCTGTCACAAATCAACTGGTACTGTGAGACTTACTTTGCAAACTACATCTGAACTACTAAAATCCAAAAGACTCCAGATGAAAGGAAAGAAGCATCAGAAACTAATTTTCTGCTGCTATTTAGTAAACATTTTGAATTTTGCAGATCAGATATGCTACCCTTTTTTAAATTATGGATCAGGCTGTCTGTGTTCTGAACTTTCTTCAGCCAAACAAAAACATCCCACCAGCTCCCAGCATTTGCATTCCATGCACTGGTCACATTTATTTTATTTTTTTTACAAATTAAACTTTACTCAAATGCATAATGGCATGTTCCATGTGTACATCTTTCTGTGAGAAGGCTCATAGAGATGAAAGCAACTTATAATCCTTTAATGGGCAATTGGAATGCAAAAGAATGTGACTGATGCCAAGAAATATTGTAGCAACATTTTAGTTGGCCAAAGTTAGAAGAGCCATCTACTGTATTCTGCTAAATGTTTTCCTTCACTTGAAGACATCTTGGTTCTTCTGATTATCCTCTGCATGACCTCCATTTATATTACAAAATCAGTAAGGTGATTTAATCCCCAGTGAGGCACCACCATGCTGTGGTTGGGGGGCTTGTGTCCTCTGAAGAAGATGAGAGTTCTGCCAGAGGTTCAACCATACAGGACAGGTCTCATCAGAGGAGCCAGATGAAGAGTGTCTCCCACCTATAAAAATATGAGAAGTAAATTACAGAAATCCATGATTTCTTCATCTTTGGCTGCAAAGAATATAATCATTCTGATTTCAATATTAACCATCTGGTGAAGTCCATGTGTAGAGTTGCTTATTGGGTTGTTGGAAAAGTCTATTTGTTATGTTCTCTTGACAAAATTCCATTAGCCTCTGCCCTGATTCATTTTGTACTCCAAGGCCAAACTTGCCTGTTATTCCTGGTAACTTTTGGCTTCCTACATTAGCATTCCAGTCTCCTGTGATGAAAAGGACATCTTTTTTGGTATGACTTCTAGAAGGTATTGTAGGTCATCGTAGAACCAGTCAACTTCAGCCTCTTCAGCATCAGTGGTTAGGGCATAAACTTGGATTATTGTGATGTTGAATAGTTTGCCTTGGATTCGAACTAAGATCATTCTGTCTTTTTGGAGATTGTATCCTAGTACTGCTTTTCCCACTCTTTTATTGACTATGATGGCTATTCCATTTCTTCTTTGGGATTCTTCTACAGTAGTGCATATAGTGGTCATCTGATATAATTCACCTATTCCTGTCCATTTTAGTTCATTGATTTCCAAGATTCCCAACCACAGGCAAGGTAGTTGTGTACTAGGTAGGCAGAAACAATTAGACACAGTCCCTCAGATATTCAGATGTATGTTATTCTTGGCTTGATAGGTAACCAACAATTTGAATTATACTCAAAAGTTAATTGGCTGCTAATTTTTTTATTTATTTAAATTTATTCACCACCCAATTTGCCAAAACAACACTATGTGACTTACATTAAAAGTTAAAGAAATATACAAAATATAATAAACAGATATAATGAATAGATATATTTAAAGATAAAAGAATTAATGCAAGACAAGATGGAAAACAATGACAAAGTAGTAACAGTTAATTAAGTAAGCACCTCATAAATGACATGTGGCTACCTGGCCCCCTGGCTAACCCACAAACCAGGACTTTATGCTTTTTTTGGAAAACCAAAAGGGTGGGAGTATGAGGGATATTGTCCCCCCACTGATGCACCATCTTGCTGTGGTTTGGGGGCTTGTGTGCTTTGAAGATGAGAGCTCTGCCAGAGGTTCAACCATATTGGACAGGTCTCATCAGAGGAGCCAGACAAAGAGTGTCTCCC
>JANHZU010006344.1:38522-50361 GCA_032468055.1 Acrochordus granulatus | reverse complement strand
TTAGTTAGCCAAAAGTTACAAGATTACATCATTAAGAATATGTGTGCATGTGTACATCAAATAGTTTACAAAATCCTTCCCAACTTTTCTCAGCTCTTTATTTTGATCAGAGAACTCTCCAGGTGTTGTTTTCAAGAAACGCTATGAGAAAGTCACTCCCATATATTTCTAAAGTTCAGATTAACTCTTATGATCCCAACACAAGCTTATTTTCAAACATCAAAATGTTTTAAAACTAAGTGTACATTGCTCTACTCTATGAGATATTGCAATGGTGTCATTATGTAGGATGCTGATATACAGAATTTGCATCAAAAATATATATTTTCAATGTTGGTGTTACATTGGTCCTTTTTAAGTGTATAACTATGCTATCTGAAAATACTTGGAATATATTTCAATCTTACATGCAAGTGCTAAAATATTTTTTATCTATCTTATGAATTGACAGATTTGAAAGATAAAGATTATAGTTACTGATAGAGAATTGTCTTTTCATACAGAAAGTCTGGGAAAGATCTGAAAATTTAGTGAGCTGTTGCCAGTAGATTGAGATCATGCTGAGGTACAGAGAATAATCTAATCAGTAGAAAAACTTTTTCTTCTTACAAACTGTGTTCCTACAAATATTTACAGATAATGCATTGTACAGACAATCAGTTCCTAGAGTTAATTAATATGAATCATGTTTTTACCTAGATAAATATATTTTTTTCATATAATGCTTTTTAGTATGATGAAGATTACCAAATTAGGGTCCATCCAGACAGCTGGTTCAGTGCTCCCCTCTTCCCATCTGTGAAGCAACACAAAAATAAATTATTACAATTTGTTATTTCCCTATAGTCAATATTGATCTTGCCTATATAATGAGGCTTGCAAGTAGTACTATCCTATTAACTAAAAAGTAAATAGGGTGAAAAAATCGAGGACTTTCTTGCCAGGAAAAACATCCCTCAATTGCTTTCCTTAATGAGGGATGGAGCTGGGAAAACAAGAAGTTTTGATAGATCACTGAAGTGGGGGTCTAGCCATCTGCTAGAACCTGATTAATGGAAAGCAATGGAGAAGTTGATTTCCACTCTTGTTTTATTAGGAAATATATAACCAACATGTAGACCACTTGCAATATTTGACCTTATTTTCTTTCCTTCCACCTTTCCGAGCATTACCCAGAGAATTAAGCCTTGAATTATCATAAAGTATAAATAATTTTACCTCACTAGTCTGCCAGGTTTTTTATTTTGTTTTAATGGGGGGTTTATTTTTATTTTAATTGTTTTTAATATATTGTTGTTGTTTTTTATTGTTGTTAGCCGCCGAGAGTCTTCGGATTTTGGCTGCATATAAATTTAATAAATAAATAAATACAATTTATTTTCAAAACCTCTGCCGCTGGAAGGGAGGGGCCTTCAGTGGACCACTTACTTTTCCACCCCAGTCCTGCAGTCAGAGTCAATGATTTGGGTGGGGCAGGGAAGTATTTGGTCTTTTTGAGAATTATAGCTCGGGAGGAAAGCATGAAGTCTTCTCGATGGGAAAGGGTCGCTAGGTGGCCAATAATCAGACGGCTCTGGCAGATAACCTAAAGCAGAATCTGGGAGAAGGTGCTCAGCCTGGATTTATTCATTTATTTATTCAGCATGTATAACTGCCCAGGAGCCAATTTAGTGTAGTGGTTAAAGGCATCGGGCTAGCAACTGAGAGGCGGTGAGTTCAAATCCCGTCTGAGGCACAAAGTCAGTTCGGTGACCTTGGGCCTGTCGTTCTCTCTCGGCCCTAGGAAGCGGGCACTGGCAAACCACTCGTGGAAAACCTTGCCACGAAAACTGCAGGGACTAGTCCAGGCAGTCTCCTGGAGTCAAAAACCGATTTGAAGGTGAGCGCGTACACACATACACACACACACACGCGCGCACCAGTGGCTGTTCATTGACAAGCAACTCTCTGGGAAGTTTCACAGAGATTAAAAGTCGCCATAACTATGGTGAATACAAAAACAAGGAAGATAAATGGCCAACCGTGAAAACCAATCAACACTGTACCCTGGTCCAGCGACTCTTCACAGCTGACAAAACCCAGTAGGATCGGAGCCATCGAAATCTGCGGGGAAGGGGGAGCAGGGGCCGCAACAGAGGAGGCCTGCAGGCTGGCGCCCATCAGATGGCTTTGCTTGACGGGATAAGAACGGGTGGGAGGCGGCGCTCGTTCCTTTGATGGGTGCCGCTAAAATAATTGCCCGGCTCCCTTTGAATGCCTCACTGTGGCAGGGAGAGGCTCCTGGAAGGATGAGTGAAGAACGCAGGAACTTTACGCCAATATTCCCAGCAGGGTCACCCAAGGTGTGACGGTCATCATACTGCCAAGCGCATGCAAGCAGCTACCAATATCGGACAGCAATGGTGCAAGTAGTCCTTGACTTAAGACCATTCATTTAGCAACCATTCAAAGTTATGACAATGTTGAAAAAAGAGACTTACCACCTTTCCTCTCATTTATGACTGTTGCAGCATCCCTGCAGTCATGTGATCCAAATTTAAGCACCTGGCAATCAGCATGTATTTACAATGGTTACAGTGTCCCAGGTCACGTGGTCATCATCTGCAACCTTCCCAAAGGGCGATCAACAAGCAAAGTCAATGGGGAAGTTGGATTCACTTGACTGTGTGATTTGCTTAACAGCAGTAAAAATGGTTCTAAAATCAGGCACAACTCACTTAATGACCACATTGCTTAGCAATGGAAATTCCATTTCTACCTCTATACGAACATAGACCACCTCTATATGAAGATGCCAGAGACAGGTGATCAGTTTAGTGACAATCGCAAAGGCGGGAATTGATATGGCACGGGAACAGGCGATGGTAAAAGTTCCTGTACTTTTACCAAGAAAACCACACGGATGTGGTTGCTAGGTGGCCAATAATCAATAGCCAGACTCGGTGGCCCATAATCAATCAAATTACTTTGAATCACCACCATGTACCTTTGGAACCAATCCTTTGCACCATTTTACAATCGAGGAAACTATTTCTCCAACCCTCAGCCTGCTGTTAAGGAGTGCGGTGACTCACGTGGTTGGGACACTGGGGCTGATGCTCTTCAGACCCGCATTCGAGAGCTGGTTGCCGCTGCATGTCGGCGTGGGCTCCTGTCACTTGCTCAGCCTCCTGCCGACCTAACGGTTCGAACCCACGCAAATGCGAGTCGATAAATAGGTGCCAGCTCAGTGGGAAACACACCAGGGGTGTGAAAGGAGCCTCGCCGGCATCCCCGGGCAACGGTGATGTCATCAGCTACTCCTCTCACCACGGAAGTGCCTCACAGGTGCTTCTGGCATGGAAAAAGAAGCCTGTTGTTTTCTCAGCAGAACCAGCAATTCTCAGTGGTGAGACCATCCAGAGAGTTTTGAGAAACGTCCATGGCCGGATGCCATTTTAGGGCAATGGGCGGTTCTCTATCCGTCCATCACCTCTTACGACCTCAAACGCAACTTTCTTCCAAACAACATCCAACAACATTGAAGAAATCACTGCACCAGTCACTTCATGATCAATAAATGTATGACTTGTGGCCATATTCCAATCTAAGTTAATCCATCGATGCGCCTATTGTGAAAGTAATTTGACTTGTGTCTATCCAGGACCTTGAGCAGACTCAGAGAGGGTTGAAGATGGAAAGTCCTTCTGAACCTCTAACGCAGCCCTACAGCAACGCATTTTTTCTCCATTGTTTTGGAGGAAAGACAGGAAGAACTGCTAGAATCGATCCACCTCATTATTTCAGGCAGCGGACCACTTACAGTGCCCCATTGCTTCCTGTACCTAAAAGAGGCACAACCTTGACAGCATCAAATTGTTCCCGTTTGGTAGTAAAATACTTCTTCATTGACAATAATTTCTCTTTTTTGGATTCTTGGTCGCATTAAGACCTGGCACATGAAAAATCCATTTCAGCTGCATGGATATCCAGCACCACTTTACAAACACACAACGGGGCAGCAGTAATTGTGATCAGCCATTTTTTGC
This sequence comes from Acrochordus granulatus, assembly GCA_032468055.1. Taxonomy (NCBI): domain Eukaryota; kingdom Metazoa; phylum Chordata; class Lepidosauria; order Squamata; family Acrochordidae; genus Acrochordus; species Acrochordus granulatus. Next base: position 46,333 of record JANHZU010006344.1, on the reverse strand, counting down.
AGTTGTAACCTTAGAGAGCTCAGCCTTACTTTATCACGGTTCCACTCCTTGCAAAGGTGATGCGGAAATCGGATGGCTTACCGCCTTCATGCAGTCCTCTTGTCCAGATTTCCATTTTCAGAATAAACGTGAAATGAGAAGTTCCGCCTGCATCAAATAGACTTTGCTTCTGTATGAGGCCCGTTGACTGAAAAATTCACACTGTTCAAATTCCTGGATGCATTTGAAAGAGTGCGCCAAAGGGGTTTAACCTGTGGAGACATGAAAATATATCACCACCTGAGCCAGTTTAAATGTATTATTTTGTTTTACATATTTTTTGGCGAGAAGCAGATCAAAATAGACTCCATACTGTACATCGCCTGTGACTTTGCACATAGCATATAGCTTTGGTTGCCACTACAGGATTTATGCTGTGGTCATGACATCCCCTGGAACATGAGAAGCTGAAAACTGCATTCATTCTTGTAGCTCTCTTGCCCAACCAAACTAGCATTCCCTAGGAAAGGGGAAATGATCCCATGGATGAAGAGACCCCGTCCCAGCCCAATGAAATCTGGGGATCAGCAGCTTCTGTCACTGTGAGTCATACCTTAGCTCTAAGGGAGTAAAATACTTCATAATCCAGGAACCTCCGTAACTCTGCTGAAGGCACATTCTTCTCGGGCTACGATCCTTTGCAAGGCCATGCTGCCACAGAGGAGGGTTCTTACCTTCCTCAGCTCGGGATCTGACTCAGAATACTCTGCATTCTCCTTGGTCTTCCCCAAACAATGCCTCAAGAGTTGTGTTTGAGAGCTGTCAAAAGTGGCAGGATCTCTTTTCCCTTCTTCCCGTCGTAACATGCATCAAGCAATTTTACTTATTAGCTACCCAGCCTTTAGCATATAGTATCCTTTTAAGCCTCTGGCAATTAAAATCAAAATTATTCTGTTTACAACACTTAGATAGCTTTCTTATTTTTGCAATCAGCAGGAAGTAAAGGCATAATTGCCACAAAAATTACAGTTGTATTAGGTTTCAGAACAAGAGATGGGAAGCCTATTTTTAGTTGACAATAACATCACACACTAAAAAATTTCTTCATGGAGCTTCAAAGGAGTCCTTTGAAAGCATAAATAAAAGAACCAGGTATTCCTAGGAATGATTGCCAAGACATTTCATTTATTAAGAAAATTTATACAGCCATTCGACTTAAGCAAATGACTCTGGGCGGGTAACAATACAAAACCCAAATAAAACAATGATAATACAATTAAAAACAATGCATTAAAATACAGAGGCATCTATCAGAAACTCCCCACCCCCAATTGCACATATGTGGAGTGCCACTACTAGTAGGCAACTACTCCCCAACAGCAGAAAAATAGGTGCCTTAATTCAGCAACATCAGGAAGACTGTTGGGGAAGGAAAGATTGAACCAAGTGTGCAGACAGGGACCAGCCTAGAGTCCTTGTGCATGCTCAAGGACAGGAGGGCCAGCCCCCTGAGAAGACTGTTAGCTAATCTGCCAAGCACAGATGTAAGGCTGGCAGTTGGAGAAATTCTTGTAACCTTGAAACTTCAATGAAACAAGAGATTAGAACTACTTTGACTGGGCCTATCTCTTCTTCCTTATAAAGGCTTTTGTTTTAAATGTCTAGTGGGCCTATGGCTGTTGGGGGACAACTGTCCAGGCTGAAAGGAAAGCCGAAATGGGAAATTAGCTTGGAATTAAAACTTAAAAGGGAAAGGTCTGACCCTCCCTGATGTCTTGAGGCTTATCTAGTCTTTCCCAGACTTGAACTGCCAGCCTGAAGAAATTCTTGTGGAATAGGCACATTACAATAAAGTAGTTAGTATAAAATTCTGCACGTATGAGTCTAATTGTTCATTGTAGATATGGCTGATGGATGTCAAACAACATTTGCTGTGGCTGGATCTTGTTTCAGTACCTAAAGTGAGAATCCTCTTAAGGAGCTGTAAATCTGGTTAACAAACAATAGCTTAATATAGATAGTCCTCGACTTACAACCATTTATTTAGTGACCATTCACTAAACAAAGTTACGATGACACTGAAAAAAGTGACTTGCAATCAGTCCTCACATGTATGATCATTGCAACATCCCCATAGTCATGTGATCAAAATTCAAGGGCATGGTAACTGGCATGTATTTATGACAGTTGCAGCATCCATCCCAGGGTCATGTGATCACCATTTGCAATCTTCTAAGCTGGCTTCCGACAAGCAGTCAATGGGGGAAGCCAGATTCACTTAATAATTGTGACAAAAAAGATTGTGAAATCTGATGTGAGTCTCGTCACAATTGTGGTCATAAGTTGAGAACTACCTGTATGACAGAGGAAGAGAGCATGGCTGTATTTTCCCTAAAAGCAACTTGTAAAGCAAGAGCGAATATTACTGCACCCTTCACACGTTGCTCAAATGGAGAGGCTCAATCCAGAGGACAGAGTATCGGTGGCTTCATCTGCAGCCAGTAGAAGGGAGCCAGAATGACCTTCACCTCATCACCTAAGTAACCCCATCACATATCTCCACCCCATGTCTGAGGCAGCTGTGACAATGATATCCTCACACCCATTTCCTCTTGGCTTTCCTCGTTCTTTGCTGTGAATGCTCATGTACATGGACTTATTGCACTACCCCCGCCATGGAGAGATGAATTGCTGAAGACAGCATGCGTGACACCCAAGACTTGCAATTGTGAAGGAGAGGTTTCAGATGGGCAAACCTACATGCACTACACAATGCCTGGGGGGCACAAAGTGCTCCTAAATGTGCACAAACCACTTGCATCAAAAGAAGCTAAGTTCCAGGGTGATGTCACTCATTATCCTGAAAGCATCTTTCACTGGGATTGCAAAGCACAGGAGGGAGAAAAAATGCAGCTGCTTTAAGGAGTTGCCAACAGTTGCACCTGAGTGTGCTGAAGGATTTGCTTGCATTCCAATACGAATCACTCCACACCCTACACTGACTTCAGGAAATCTACACGCAGCCTAAGTATACGGATTGTGCTAAGCCATGGCTCGTGCGATCAGATGCAAGCTAAAGCCACACTAGGCACATGATGGCTAAGGCAGGGTTTGAACTCAGTCCCAAAGTTCCACCAACGTGGCTGACGCTGCTCAGGCGGTGAGGTCCATCCCCGGATGCGGGAAGGAGAATCCCGGTAAGCAAACCCTCCGGGTGATTGTTTTTGGTTGGTCTGCTTGTTCTTAAGTGTGGCTGTGGTTTTGCGACGTACATTATCTTCGATGAAAGCCCAGAGCAGATCCGTTTTTGGCTCTGTCATGTCAAGCTGAATGTTAAGTCCGCTGTAACTGCAGGGCATCGGCTGCAGGCAGGCAGAGGGAAGCATCCGTCTTTGCAGGGGGAGATTTTTTGCTGGCTTCCTGAAGCAAATGCAACATTTGCTCTCGCTGTCTGATGGTTACAGCAACAAAATCCTCACTGAAGAATATGTAGGAGATTCAGGAATATTTCGACTTTGCACAAAGCGCCTCAGTAGCACTTTGTAGGCTTGAATCAATCTTCCTCGGAACCGCATCTGTATTATTTATTTTTACAGATTAAAAAAAATGCTCATGGAAAAAATCTGCATCCATTTGTTATCCGCTTACTTTTTTACAGAAAACTATTTTCCCCTCCAAAATTTAACCGCAAGTAGCATCACATTTATATGCAAAAACAACAGTGATTATAAGTGTAATAATACGGACTCCTGGGTCCGTAGGATGGCAAGTTTCGACGCTCCTATCCCAGAAGTCCCTTTGGGTTTTCTTCTCCTGGGTCTGCTTTCTGTTCTGAAGCAGCAGCTTGGTTGTTCCTCCAATCACTATCCGTCTTCCTGAGGGCATCTCAACCAGTATTCTCCGCCTACCCTGGTATCTGATGGAGGTGAGACTCTTATACCATGTGCTGCCTTTCCAATAATTAAAAAAGTTAAAAAGCAAACATTTAAACAATGTTCTATAGCCCTGCAACCTATATAATGCTTAGGCATGTACCTAGAGGATTCAGACTTTTTTCGCCCCTGCTCTAAGACTTGGAAAATAGACTAATCTCACAAAAGATAAACAAAATAAAACTTTATTTTTTTTAGAATGTAAATGTAAAAATGTTTTACATTTTCAAAAAACAACCATTCTATGCTGAGTATCAATTACAGTGATTTGGACTGTGGGAAAACACAGGCTTGATTTAATCAAGCAGAAAAAATCCCAGAGAAGATATAACACTCTCCTGTATGCTACTAGTTTGCTCCAAATAACTCCTTGCTGCCGTAATTGTCTTCACTGAAAAACTCTCCAACATCACAGGTGTGTTTGTCATTCTTACTCTGCTTTTGGACTCCAGACTTACAACTTGGAGCAGTTTGTGGAATTCCCTGGCATTTGAATTCTGGAGTGCTCTTGGGTTTAATGCTGACTCACCCCATGTAATGGTGTGTGAAAATTACCTTGGGAGATGAAGGGAAGAGATGCTGCCTAGGGAATGATCACATAAAAGGGGTGGGAGCCCACAGATGTGTAAGGGGCAGAGAACCTGAGAAAGGATCTGCCCTAACTTAAAAGACAGTAAAAAGAGATGGTAGGAGATCTGTACTTTCAGACTGTTAATGTAGCTTTACTGTACAGTAGAATTAGCTCATTGCTGTGTTCCTGTCTGATCTTCTTGGAGGTTGACGCCTCGTTTTATTAGTCCTGCACCCAACTGTTCAGCTCTGCCTCTTATGTCTTATTACTATGGCTGTGGACCATTGGACAGAGGCACATCTTCCTTTGGATCCCTGGACTATCAGTTTCAACCTGCATTGGCGCCACCATTACTCTACCTTATCTGTCAGGTAAGCTCTTATCTTCTCTGTCTCCTGGACCACCCAGCCAAATATTCTACCTGCCTCCTTAGTTCTTTGAATTATCACTGAACCAGCGACAATGTGCTACTGTGCGATTGCTCAACTACCACAGGACAGTTGTAGGAACTGTGGAAATGACTTGGGAGAATCCATCTTGAAGTTATTCAGATAACCACAGGTGCAGAAGCATGTGATAAGTGTGAGAAAGACTGGATCTCCCCTGACTCCCAGAAGTAGCAGAAGGAAGGAAGAGAACATGAACAGGTTTGCAAGATTCTGCACTCGAGCTGATCTCGACAGTACATATTTCTAGCCTTCCTGCAGAGTCAAGTTTGCTGATCTGGTCTATCTCACAGGGCTGACATCAATCCAGGTAGTCCAAAACTATTGCCATAGGATACAGATGCTATGCAATAAGTTGGTTGAGACAACCACATCTGTGCTGCAATCATCCAGGCAACCATTGCAGGTCAGCAAGAGAGATAGACAGACTGGCAGACAGGGCACTCTCATATACTGAAGACTATCTTGGGCTGGAGTCCTACATGTATAGTCAAGTCCCACTATGTGACTTTATTCTCATCCACACAAACTGAGGATACCCCTAAATCTTCTTCTGAAGGTCACAAACTGCTAGCAGTATGAACACATGGAAGAGGTTCAGACAGCCAGAGGTCAGGCAAGAGCTTCTGTAGACCCAAACATTTAAAAATCAGGAAGGGTACTACGCCAAAAAAAGTGATTCTAGGTGCCAAGAAGCATTTTAACAAGTTGATTCCAGCAACACAGGTTTACTTCTGGTAGGCGAATTTCTGTTTTACTGTTTCTGGGATTCTTCTCCGCCCTAGCTGATTCTAATTTGAATACCTGCAGGATTTTTTTTTCTGTTATGTCTTCTTCCCTCCATTAAAGTTGGATTCTAAAGTTCTCTGTCAACATGCATATATCATTGCTCTTGTGGACCCAATAATGTTTCATATTATTCTTCCTTTGGGTCAATCACATTCATGCCAGTGCTGGAAGCTTCCTCTATATCTTCAGTTTTTTTCCTGATATGCCAACATTTCTGAATTTCCTGCTCCATTTCTGGTTTAAAAACAACAAGAAGAAGAAGAACCAGTAGTCAGCTTTCATCTTTGAGCATATGCTTTGGGGCACTCAGTTGTTCATTATCTATTATTTCTGAACATAGAAAGTTGCCTTCTCAAGTAATCCATTGATCTGCTGACTGGCAGTGGTTTTTCAGGGTTTCAGTTAGACCATCATCCCTCCCAGATTTATCTTCAGATGTCAGGGATTGGAGCAGGAACTGCTGATCTCAATGTACACCTATGAGAGACTGTGGGTGGGAAGGAAGCATTTCAAAGAGACTTTTCTTTAATTAACTTGCTGTAAGTCTGGCTGGGAATTTACTGTTACAGTTTTCAAGACTAGCATTAAAGATGCTATCTTTAATCTGTGTGGCTCTCACTTCTTTGGCTTAATAGCTATGTGGGGTTTGAGAGAACTCCCATCATCACCACCAAACTACCCCTTAATCCAACATTCTCTGGAAATCCAGTTTTAAAGACACAGAAAATTCCAGTCTTTTAAAAAGGGGGAAGATCCCGCAAAATCATTTTTCCAGGAAAGGTTCTGTTGCATTTCGTGCATTAGAAACAGGGGTTGCCAGGCAGAGAATTGGGTATGTGGAGAATACCAAAAACATTCCTTAAGAGAAGTTTGTTATCTTCTGGGTAAGGTTGGCCTTCATCAAACATGCTGTACACATGATTGCTTTCAATAATACATGCAACAAAGGCTTGATAATGAAACATTAACTTGTGTTTTGTATCTCACTTCAAATAATATTCCAGGGTGGGGAGAATAATGCTGTGGGATTTTGTGCTTCTTTTTCTGTGAAAAATCCAGTCTATGCTGTGTCTTACCCATATTCTCCCTCCCAAATTTTAAGAAATGTATTTTGGCTTTTTAGTTATGAAGAGCTTATTTTTGGATGGATTTCCTGGTGGTCCAATTCTAAGTATGATGTTCAGTAAACAACCTCATTTCATAGAGTTGAGTCAAAATGGAAGTACATGGTATACTCCACAGTGAATTTCAGAGAGAAAGGTTGGGTCCAAATGAATAAATAATATTCAGCCATGGCATCTGTCAGGAAAGCCAATACCAATGAATATTGTAATGCAACAAATTATATTGTTTATGTTATTTGCATGAAAATATCATGACACACAAGCTGTTTTCTTGGCTCGTGCTGGATATTTACAACATGAACCATTGCCCATTCTAGGGCACACCTCCAGTAATATCTTAAGGTGCACACTCATCCTAAATTCACAAAAAGCATTTATCTGAGTCTAGTTTAACTGTATATACCAATCTCAGATTTTTTGTTGTTGTTGTTCCTGTACAGTTAGATCCAACCCAGTCAGATATTTAAAAGGAACCATCCCAGTTTCTTTTCTTATGGAAATGTCCTTTCAGACAAATCTGAGTCTTCTTCCTCCCAGCAAGTAAAAGCTTACTTTCAGATACAATTTCAATAACTGGCATTGTTTTACATGCTATGAACCAAGTATAATTACCCTACTTAAGGGACCGTCTCACTCCAATGGGTTCAGCCCACCCCACTCATGTTGGCAGTAGGAGCACACTTTGGAACCTGTCAACCAGGGAATTTTGGCTGATGAGGTCCAGAAGATGAACCTTTTCTGCTCTGATGCCTGCCCTTTAGAGCATCATCCCTTACATTGTGAGATTGGTCCCAGTCTTTTGGCTTTCCAAAAAAGCCTGAAGACATGGCTTTGTGCGTTGGCCTGGGGACTGGTCCCCCCAGTGAGGCACCACTGGTTGGGGGGCTTGTGTCCTCAAATGAAGATGAGAGCTCTGCCAGAGGTTCAACTATACTGGACAGGTCTCATCAGAGGAGCCAGACGAAGAGTG
>JANHZU010006344.1:0-16863 GCA_032468055.1 Acrochordus granulatus | reverse complement strand
ACACTTGGTATAAAGAGTTGTAGGCAGGTACAACATGCGTACACACACCCCCACGTCTGCAAAACACGTCTTTGCCTTTGAATCCAAAGCACTGCCTGCTCCTTTCATCAGCTGCTTTTTTAAAAAAGCAAAGCGCCCTGCTTAATTCTTAGGCTGGCATTTGGTGGTGCTCGCCAGGAGAGGCAACCTGGTTCCCCGAAGATGTTCCGAACTCATTCCCACTCAGCCCAGCCAGCATGGCAAAGGCAAAAAGGTGGAGACTGTAATCCAAATCACTTTAAGGTCACCCATCTGTGCATGGGGTTTAAAGCATTAGTCACTCTGTGCATAGCACAGTGCGTAGTGTGCAGGAAGAGAGCCAGCGTACAAGCCCATAAACACATTTTATGCGTGAGACTTTCAAAGAGTCCCCTGCCCTCATTACTCAGAGATTCCTGAGGAGGGAATGGGAGCACCTCCATGGAACAACCCAGGTCAGGAGTGCTGCGGTCTTTTCCCCACTGAAAACTGAGGAAAATAGTCTTGTTCTTACAAGTTCTAGAAACCCACATCAAGGGGTTCATGCGTCATGAAGGGGTGCAGACGGCACTGAACCCAGTGCTTTGCCACATTCCTCCAATGCAAACAAGGAACATCTTTCCCTCTGGCTTACACTCACCCAACACCATTCTGTTAATTATTTCCCACTTATTTAGACAAAGGAGAAGCCCAAGGCCACCTAAGATTTTGTCCCCTTTGGAAGAGATAATACAGCAGCATAGTCTTTGTAGTACCTTCACTGGAGACAGTGAAGCAGACAAAGCAGAACAGAGGCAAATGAAGTCAACAGGTGGATGCGTTGGATGGTCTCCAAAGCAGCAGCGTTGACCCCTGCAGCCATACAGATGACAGTTCGTTCCACTTAAGACCTTTAATTCCTGGCTTCCACCCTCAAACTATCCACATTCAAACGATCATGTCTTCCTCCCTCCTTCACATTCTGGTGGCTGCCACACTCCCAGTCCTAAAGAGAGATTCTGATCTGGAAGATTGCTAAAATCCCTCTTGATCATCCACATTTGTAAGGGCAAGGTCTAAACTAAGTCCACCGAGGACTGGTGGATTCTTACTGATCAAGAGAACCAGGGCCCTTCCACCTAGCTCTTGACAGGGCTCCCTACCTGCTACATCTTAGCCTCCTTAAAGCTGTTAGGCATCAGCCTCAGCAACTCTTCCCATTGTAAAGCTGTAATCTAAGACCCTGGAAAGGGTTTGGGAAAGAGAAAGACCCTGCCGAGCTCAGCCGCGTCCCCCCATGTTGTTTAAAATGTGTACGATGCCACTGGTCATTGTCAGTAATGCTAAATTAGATGGCCCAAAATGCATTGGATGGAAAGGGTTTGGGTTCGAGGAAGTTACTCCTTCATTCCAGATGCAAAGGAAAGCCGTGTGGCATCAGCAGAGCCCCTTGCACGCTCCACTCTTCTGCTTCTGTGGAAGCATTTGGCACACCATGGTCTTTCACTCCCAGCTCCCCTGCACACATTCTTCTCCTGGGAACAGTCATCTGGAGGCAGAAGCGGCTATGGGAATTTGCATGTCTCTCTCCTTGAGCCAACAAGTGCCTGATTGCCTCGGGGTCTGCTTGTCATAGCAGAAGCTCGGTCCAGGAGAGGGAAAGAGACAGGATCTCCTATGAAGTATCTCCAGCTACCCATCCAGAGTGTCCTTCAAGATGTATCTGACCTTCACTGGAGAACCAGAAAAAGGAACTGAAATGTATAGGTTGTAAAGGGAAAGGGGAAAGATTTTCCCACCGAGGTGTCTGACTCTAGGGGGTGGTGCTCATTGCCGTTCCATGGCTGAACAGTATTGTCCGAAGACGCTTCTGTGGTCATGCGGCCGGCATGACTTTACGCCGAGGCGCATGGAACACTTCCCACCAATTGAGGCGGTACCTATTTAACGACTTGCATTCTTACATGCTTTCAAACTGCTGGGTTGGCAGGAGACGGGGCAAGTAACGGGAGCTCGCCTCATTACGTGGCAGCTCTTGGATCTCGAAGTTGGGTCGACAAGCCCAGCATCTTAACCATTAGGCCATCATGCCCCCTTACAGATGGAGAAATAGACAACCTGAGGACTTCCTGAAATGCTGCAGTTCCTACCAATACATGGAAGAAGAGACGCGGAGAAAATTGCTGAAATAATCCTCTGTTTTTTTGTAAGCCCAACGTGGGAGGGGCCCTGATAAAAAGGCACCGTCACTTCAGCGTACAAAACAGGCAGAACTGTCCCACGTCAGATTAAGCCAGATTAAGCCGGCAGTTCTAACTCGGCTGCGAAGCAGTCCGCTGTCGTTCAAAAGAAAAGGCACGCAAATCCCAGAACACTTCACGCAGCCAGCCATTTTTTAGAAAGGATGTCACATCGAGGTGAACGTTGGCGATTTGGATCCGCCATCACCACGGGTGTGAAACTGTCCCTACTGGGTTCTCTTCATCGGTCCCACGTCGTACCTGGAGGGAGGGGGGGCAGTTGCACAATCAAGATGTGCTTTAAATTACCTCATTATCCCGCTGATTGCACAGAGAAAAGGAGACCTAAACCGTTGCTACCTTCTGTCAATTTGGTGACATAAAGAGGAGAAAGCAAATCCGAAGGCAGCAAATCCATTTGTTCTGGAAAACTCTCTCCTGAAAGTCTCCATCCCAGCCCTATTACCAGAGGCAGACAGAACTGATGAGAGACTGTGAAACACAATTTATTGGCTAATTTATCAGGGCTTGTTTGCTTTCCACCAGAAACGTCCATCAGAGCAAATGTTACCTGGTGGTTCTGATTCAAATTGTGTTTCTGCTGGTGATTCATAATGTGCAAAAATGGAAGCTGGAACGGAGGGCCGTTGTGCTGATCTCTGAGGCACAGGGACGATGACGGAGCCGCATTTTGGGTGCTCCCTCAGTTCTGGATATTAGAACAGGATAATCCAGGCATGATAGCAGACCAGCCATCCCTTGCCTATCTGGGATTATTACGCAACCATTTTGGAAAATGGTGCAACGGATCTGAGCTTCACGTTTCAAAAGTCTGCTATAAGTCCATCGGCCCAGATGGATGGATGGATGGATGGATATGCAGGTAAGCTACTTATTCCTCATTTGCAATTTTATTTCCTGCTACCTTCCAAATTATCTCTCGTGCGGACTATCCTACAGGATTAGGCCCGGAAAAGCTACATCATCATAAAGGATCGAGAGCGTTCAGCTGGGAAAAACCTGTAACCTGTTACCTGTATCAATTTAACCAACCGTCTTCCTCTCCACGTTTCTCCCACCCTCCCTTACTCCACTGAAATCCCAGTCTAGTCTCTCCATAACCTCTCATGAGGTGAGCTACAACTTCATGCAGTTGCAGCTGATGAAGTGAGCCACAGCTTATGAAAGCTTCTGCCTTTTAATGAAACGCATTGGATGGAAAAGGTACCACCCGACTCCTTCTGTATTGTTGCTGTCCAGTCCTACAACTTTGCACGTTTGATGCTGTCAACATTAGGCCAACGGAAGATACGATGCTCTGAAAATGTAGACCCCAACACACAAAGCGCCCACCAGACAAGGGAGCCAAGGGTGACACCAGTCGTAACCCCACCGTGGCAGACTCCTGTCACTGATATATTCCAAACATTAGCTGAGTGCCGTTTCAGTGAAAGTCTACAACGGAGAGAGAAGGCAGGCAAATTTTGGGTGGGGAACAGGACAGAGCTCAGGTACGAACCGTGTTGGAATCGAAAGTGACCAGGAAAAAAATAGCCATGGACTACTTCCCATTTTTCAGGCCGCCCTCCCAAGGATAATCTGCCTTTCTAGAAGAAGAAATTAAAGCTATTTCATTTCCCTTCCTGAAAAAGATGGGACACTGAAGGTAGTTCATGGTCAACATCTATTACTCTAGACACCTGTCTGGCACCTGAATGACACGCTTTATCAGCCTGTTCTCTTAATGACGCTTCGTGACGGATTGCGTTATTTCCTCTGGCTTCTCCCCTCTGACTGCAGCAAGGGTAGGAGCGTGCAAAATGGTTTAGGCTGAGTCTAAATATAAAGCCTTGGTAGTTGGAGGATCTGAACAGAAGCCGCTGATACATGAAAACATCCACGGGAAAAAAAAAGTGGGCCAAATAAAATGTTCAGCCAATTTCTTCTTAAATCTGCTTCTAAAATAGGATTGTTTTATTCCACAGTGCTATGATTGATCTGGTAATTGGCCATATAAACATGCAATAATAAATACTTAAGTGTTACTAACAAATACTAAATTAAAAAATCAAAGTTCTATTTTACTGTCAGTGGTATTTTGAATTCACATTTGTTATGCCCCAATTTTATCAAGCTATTAAGAGAAGCTTGCAATTTCAACAACGTTTTGGGTGAAGTTAGACAAGTAAAAGCCCAGTGCTTTTAGATTTTTAGATTTTGTGACATGTTATATTTTAATTCCTCCACATATCGACTAGCTGGAGCTTCCAGACGGTCTTCAAGGGCAGCCCTACGTAAGGTGCATTACAGAACTCCATGCGTGAAGTGACCAGGGCATGAGTGACTGTCTGAAGGACCTTCAGTCCAGGAAAGCGTGCAACTCGATGTAAAGACCCTCCTGGCCACAGCTGCCACCTGTTCTTGAAGCAGAAGCTGAAAATCCAAGAGGACCCCCCAGATTACACCTTAATTTCAAATGGGGAACTGCAACCTACGAGAGTCAACAATGGAATATCTCTGGATAAAAACAGCCACAGCCACTCAGTCTTGCCAAGATGGCTCCCGAGTGTGTTCCTTCCCATGTAGGCACACACAACCCCCTGGCCAGCCTGGGGTTGAGATATACAGCTGGGTATCTTCTCCCTGATATGATGATGTTGATGACCTCACCTGGTAGTTTCATGGAGATGATAAACTGAATGGAAGAGGGCATTGAGCCCTGTGGCACCCCAAAAATAAGGAGCTGTGAGCATAATCTTTTTCCACATGTCTGGGTTCACACCTCATTTAAAGCTTGGTTAATTAAACAGTTCACAAGTCACTCACTTCTCACAATATGCTAAGACAGACCCAAATAAATTAGATAATGGCTTGTATGCATATATCCTACACACACAACAGAAGGCAAACCTTTTAGTTACTTGCAAAAGAGCTCTGGTGTAGGAGAGAGATAGTTGTGGTATATTGTAAATTCAGCTTTCCTTAGCTTAAACAATACTCTACCAAGACGAAGAAGTACATAACCAGGATGCTAACAATGGAAGATGGTGCAGGTGATGCCTTTCAGCTGTTCTACGATCAGGGAAAATGCTAGTGATGGTGGTGAATATTACAGGTTAGTTGCTCTGATTTCCACCATCAAAACTATCTACCACCAAAAATTAGCCTCATATTATTTATTTTATGTCTTCATATAAATTTGAATGCCATCCAAATCACCAGGAGGTGACTCTAGGCAGCTTACAACCAAGCAAAAACAACAAGTCAAGACACTGAAGTATGAAGTGTTTACATTAAAATTGACTAAAATTCAACGATTTTGCTGCCAGATTTCAACCGCAGAATGTCAGCGAATGAGGAAATCTATGAGCAGCCCATCTGTATAATCAGAGCTGAAATCCTCTTCTTGAGCTATGCTCTTCGTACGCATGGGATTCCACCTCCCATCCACCTTGCTCACTTGACTAACATGCCTGGAGATGGTGTAGTTCACCACTCCCAGGAGGCACAAAACCAGGAAATCGTGTGGGAAGCATTGAAGTCAGCAGTTGCAGAAGCCAAAGAAACACAGCCTTTAACTCACAAAAGAATGAGAGCCACGTCTCAAACAAGCAACGTTAATCGGCCATGTTCTGATGCTCTAATTATGGAAGACGACACGTATTTTTTCAGAAAACTTCGGACCGGTAGAAGTCACCAGACGACATTCTGGATTTCCTTTAAAAAAAAAAAGAATATGCATCCTCAGACAGAAGAGAATTGCTATGCAAAATGGGAAACAGAATTGCTCTCTGTTTCCTACCAAGAGTAAGAATTCATGCTAAATTGTGCATGATCTGCACGGTTTGCCAAATCGTAGAAAGAGCCTCAGACTTATTTACGAAATTGTCCTAGCGAGCCACTTTTTCATGCATATTCATTGGCACTCCTTGAATGTATTCTGGCAAATGAATAATTCATTTCACTGGCTTGTGAGCTTTACTGCAGGTTTCTCGTGCGAAATAGCTGGCGTTTTCTGAAGGCTTGCATCAATTGTCTGCCCAACTTTCTCTGATGCTTCGGAAGAGGTTCTCCTGTTCCCCGATTGCCCTCCCGGGGACGCAACGCAGCACGGACCTACTCCGAGCTTCTTCCAAATCCCATCACAGCTCCGAGTACCAAGGAACTCCCGGTGCAAGAGGGAAGCAAGGAGAAGCGCTTGCGCCCGGCAGAAGCCGCGCCACCGTTTCTGGGGAACGCGACGGCCTCTTCTTCAGAGCACTCTCAGGGCAGAGCCAGTCTCCAAAGAAATGCTGACGGGACCTGCAGGAGGTCGAAACGATGTAAATGTAGATTCCTCAGGACGCCACATCTCTCCGACGCTCTGCTTCGTCTCTCCCCTTTCCGCTGGCGATCCAGAGACCTCTGATGTTTCATAACATCTTCGTGACTCTGAAGCCTTCTTCTCAGGACTCCAGATTAACGGTGAGATTTGCAGACGTTGCACCCCACGGCTGCCAGGGTCGGATGCTCCTTCAGACTGGGTGCGGCGTGTCACAGGACACCATTCGGTCCCAAATTTAGAAGATCTATCTGAAGGCATGAGGGAACGGCCACCAGGTATCTGGGCATATACTGATGATGCGCTGCATGTCCAGGACATACAAATCTGTTTTGAAAACGTGTCTGGGTTCATTGAGCGCACAGACGAGGGCCAACCCATGAAAATCAAATCCTCACGAGATGGAGGCCTTGGGCAGGAGGAAGTGGGGCGCTTCTCGATTCTGCGCTTTCACGGAAGGCTGCACTTTGGGCTTTTCAGGGTCATCCCTCCCTGATGCTGGAGGCCCAAGAGACCCTCCTGGCGAGGAGGCCACTGTCCAGCAGCGACTGCAATGACAAGGATCCTGAGTGGAGGACTCACGTGGGCTCACTGCGCCACCGGTGGAGACTCAGCAGTGACCACGAGTTGCTGGGCCAAATTCAGGGTTTTGCTTGCACTGCATGAGGACCCTTTCCTCCGAAGATACCTTTTGGCGGCCTATTAAAAGCCTAGCTCTTGCTCCAACCTTCCCTGAGAAGACACTGGGCTGGTTCTTGTTTTGTTCTCATCTTTCCCTCTCTTCTAAAAGTTGATATATTGTTTCACACGTTTTAAAATGATTCACTTGTATTTTAATTACTGACCATAAAGCACTGAAGAGATTTGTAAAATTGAAAAGCGCTGCACAAAAATGATAAACCAAATCCCCAAATGATAAAGGGAAGGCTTATGCTAAATGTCATCTTGCCAGAAACAAGCACAGGAAAGGGGACAGATTTATATTAATTGCCTGCCGGCTTTTATTTATAGAGGGAGGGATAGACACACACATGTGCAGATATCAATTTAAAAAGAGTCACTGGAGAGTTGGAGATATGTATCTTGTTATATGTCTGTGCCCAAGCTGGACTCTTTGCTGACCTGGTACCTACTGCTGATAGGTAACTCCTATTTTTTTTAAGAGTCGTGCATCTTAAACCAGATCTAGCCTGGACAGCAGTTCACCCAAAGTCACCTCAGAAAAGAGGACTACTCTCCTTACACCAGGGGTAGCCAAAAAGTCAAGTTGGCAGCCACAACCATGCAGCTCGACTCCTTTTAGGTGCACCTACAATGCACCCGACACATATCCATACTGATTGGGTCAGAAGGGACAGAAGACTACAGGGAACGTGAAGGCAGCCTGCTCTCCTCTACAACATCTGTGTAGCCTCTTCCTTCCCTGTTCACATATCCCCCTTGGGCCTTCCCATGGAGCACGAAACTTCCTTAGAAGTGGCCCTTCTCTTCCAAAGTCCTTGCTATCTGTTTGATTTGTGACAACATCCATGAAGATAAGCCATCCTATCCACACTTGAGAGAGGCAGGAAGCTTTGCAGGTGATGCAACCACAGATGGCTAGAGTAAACTCCACCCTTTTAAAATTTCAGGTCATCCCCTTGCCTCTCCCTGCTTTGTAAGCCGAAGTCCAGGTAATCTTTCTCCTTCCTACGTGACAAATGAACAGCAGCCTTTGTTTCCTGCAAGCGTTGTGACGGAGGGCCGCTGTTGAAAATGCCACAGTAGAAGCTGCTTCAGCAGCTCACAGATTCCTTCCTATAGGACCCAGAAGAAGCCTTCCTTAATCAAAAGCAGCTTCTCTTTGTCATTAGTTTTTGACAGTGGGCTGACCCATTTCCAGGATCTTGAATGGTGAGAGACGCGCCCTTTCGTTGCACAGGAAATTCACCGCCTAGAGGAACGTGACCCAACCTGCTTCTCTTTGCCACTGTTTCTTGCAGCTACCTGGGGGAGTTGTTTGTCGCTCAGTCGCTCAGTCACGTCCAACTCTTTGTGACCCCAGAGATCACAGCATGCCAGGCCCCCTGTCCTGCACTGCATCCCGGAGTCCGCCCACGGCCATCACGCTGACGATGCCGTCCAACCATCCCATCCTCTGCCGTCCCTCCTCCTTCTGCCTTCGGTCTTTCCCAGCATTAGGGTTTTTTCCAACGAGTCCTCTCTTCGCATTAGGTGGCCAAAATACATAAGAGGGGAAAGTGAATCAGAGCACGATAAAAACAAGACGCAGAGCCACGTACGCCAATGACGATTTGCAAGCACCGTGTGCAGCGAAAGCGAAGGGAAATGCAGCGAGAATCCCTTGCTCTCAACTGGAGCCCACCGCAAATGTCTAGCCCAGCTCCTCCGATAATCTGCAGGAGATGTTATTCTGGGCTCTCCTAACCCGGGGCCAGATGGACTTTTACACCTTAGTCTGCAGGGATTTCCGCCCTGCCTTTCACCGAAGGGCCTAGAATCGAGGGACGAACTTTTTTGGTTGAGCTACAAGGACCACAAGGCCGGGCCTGCACCTGAGCTTCACTCGCGTTGGCAAGGAACTGATTCTCACATATTTTCTTCACATTCGAAGGAGCAGGAAGGGGACCCGAATTTAGTAAAGTAATGCTTTTTTAAACCAGAAGCGCCTCGAATCCCAATATACCATTCCCAACACTGGCTGAAAAAGAGCAAAAACTAAATAAATCCCAGGACAGTGACTGAGTGTTGGCATTCCAAACAATTTCAGACCCCGATACAACCAAGAAAACCGGCCGGAAAGGCTTCTGTGGCTCTCGGGTTCCTCAGTTTTCCCAAGTAGTTTGAAGATTCAGGCCGCAGCCTCATCTTCCTTGTGAGCCGAACATACGGAACTCTTGCAAAGCTCTTTGAAATATCAGCTCATTTATCCAAGCTGAACACGAGAGAGGAGGGAAGCACGATTTTTTTAGCTTGTGCACAAGTGTTATTTTCCCCAAAAGCAACACGGATGCACCATCTATCCTCCCATAACCGCTTCCTCCAGCATCACTGTGAACGGGCACCGGATTCCAGCGTCTAACAAACATCTTTCGCCTCCATTTTAAAATAATAAGGAATACCAAAAAAGGGTTGTAAGACATTATTTCTGTTTCACTTATTCCAATTATTTATGTGCCCCCCCACCTCCCTACACTGCATCTGGATAGCACAGAGTGCACGATTAAAACAGCACTTGACCTGGACATTTCTTTTCATCGAGGAAGTCAGTGGTCTTTGTATTTTTCTTTCAGTTGTGCTTTTACACAGAACCTGCGTTAAAACATCTGAAAACACAGCCGCTCCCATAACGGGCACAGCCAATATAGCGGTAATATTCAACTAAATTTTAAAAACTGCAAAATGATCCCATTGAACTGAAGGAGAGGTGCTTGCTTCGTCGTTAAAACTTTTCCACCACCTGTTTCTCAGAAGGAAAGCTCTTCGTCCGCAATTAATGATGCCGACTCTTTCAGCTTTTTCGGTCGTTGACAATCTCTTCGTTGCTTTGTAGTCAAGGTGTCTAATCTAAGAATAGATTATTGCTTCAAGTCATAAAAAGATGATTATCGGAGCTCACTGGAGTAGTATTTTTCACCAGCCTGATCAAATAATGCGACTGAAAGTGCAACTGGCCCTCCCCCCCCAATTAACTCCTTTCAGGGAAAGCAGGGGCTTTTGAACACGGACTTCCCGCTTATGGTCCACGCTAGGAGAAGGGTGACGCTCCATGGCAGGACACGACTACGCTCACGGACACACGTGCGCAAAGAGAATGAAGACATGGAGGCATGAATTCAAACCACTGCGGGAACCGAAGATCATTTACTGCTGCACAGCAACAGAACGCAGAGAAGTATCGAGTGGCAGAAATACAGGTCGTTATTAGGCGGCTTCCCTTTCGTGGGCTCTCTAAACGGGAAAGTGCAAACGAAGCCCTGTCCTTTTGTAAAACCTCAGACACAAATCTCATAAATTTGACGCTCCTGAGTACAGAAGATGCTGATGTTGAGTGCAGGCAGCAAAGAACGGGTTTCCGAAAATTCAAGGAAACCCCCGAGGGGCTTCTGCTTGCGACTTTTCTTCTCCATGATATCTAATTCGTTTATCTGGGGTGCGTGTTGGTGGGGGGCCAGCTGGAGAACTTGAGGTGTTTCGGAAGATCTTTCCCCTTCCCCTTTCCACACTTCCGAGTGACAGGACGGCCAGTGAATCGGCGGTTCAGAGATTCACCAAAAGCCGACTGACGTTTGCGGACTTCGATCTTTCCGGACTTCTCTTCCCTAAAGCCAGTTTCTTGACTGGACTTCAGGCCGAGGCTTCCTGGGCATCATCCGCCCGGAATCCCTGCCCGAAGACCGGTCCAGCTTCCTGCCACTTTGCGCAGATCGTCTACGCCTCTGAAGACCACGTGGGATGCGGAAACTTTGGCAGGAAGAGAGGAGGATGCCAACAACCGCTATTTGCTTTCCCACAAGTGCCGAATGGGACTAACGGGAATGCTGCGGACATGCGTGCTTTTTCTGGCCAGAGAAGCTCTCAGGCATCAGCCACTTTCCACTGTCCAGGCATGGCCAGCCACTGGCCCTGCTGACTCAGCAAAGTGCTCCAGCTTGATCCCGCAGCTCGCTGCACAAAACCCGCCTTTCTGCCTCATCGGTCTCTGGGCTCGTCGGCCTCAGGCTGATGTTCAAGTGCTGCCCTTTCCAAAAAGAGCACCTGCAGGATTGGTACCCCACTGCCTGGGTCCAAGTACAGACTGAATGCCATGTGGGCTGAGTATCCCACGACAGGCTGCTGCAATGGTGATGAGGTTTGTCGCATCCCGGTCTTTCGAAAGACTCAAGAAAGCCTTGGAAAGTTTCCGCTCTGCAGTCGCGTTGGTCTGAACGCTGCTCGGCCATGGCTGAAGTGAAGAGTGCGGATTCCAAAGGACCAGATGCTCCTGCTAGAAGGCACCGCACATTCCCTGAGGTCTTTCTTCAGAGGAAGTTCAGCTGCTGAGTCGCGCGGTTTGTTACCCGCGTGGAGCGTTTTTGGAGGAAAATGCCGCAGGAGACAGGCGATCCCCGACTGCAGATGTGCAAATTCGTCACATTGCCAGGATAGCTTAGACCCACAAGCTTCTTCTTCCTGTCCTTCTTTTGAAGGCCTCCGAGTGGCACTTAATGGCTTGAAGCGGAACGGCCACTGAATGTTCACAGAGCGGCATACCCTGGTCCAAGGACTTCTGGCTCTCAGCCGATCACAAGCCTTTGAGAACATTCCTGTGGAGAAACCATGACCTCGTTCCCCGTGTCCCAGCAGGAAACCTGGACAAATCGTAGATGGCTGTTACCATGCACAACCTATCCCAGTTTCCTTCTAGAGCACAAATAATACTTATTATCTGCCTGGTTCAGAACAGTCAGAATAAAAAAACACATCCCTTTCTCCCTTATCTGGACGTATCCCGATGTAACAAGCGAAATGTCATCTTAATAATTACAGAAACAATCAGTGGGAACTGAGGAGACAGTTTGAGAGCAAATGTGGGTGGGAGTACACAGCTTGAGCATTAATGATGTAGACTGATTTTATAGAGAGTTCACTTTAATCATCTGAGCAGAATGGGGGTGTATTTATATTCTATGCTTTTTATGGTTGTAGTTTATTGCATTTTTTATTGTGGACCGTATTATTCTTTGTCATCTAAATAAAAAGCATGCCTTGCTAAATTATAGGCCAAATATAAATGAAAAGAGGCTCTCTTCCAGTAGTCCAAAGCAAAGATAGCAAAACCGAGTGTCCCCTTCTCCTTTGTGATCTGCAGTGTGCCAGAAGCAATTCCATGGAAAAATCATGGGATTATATTCATAAAAAAAAATAGATAGATTCATCATCCTGCACCCTGGTATCTCTGCATTCAGGGACAAAGGTTTGACAGCAAAAGCAGACTCTTAGGACGCTCAGCAGTCCAACTCAAGAACTCAGAGAAACATGCAACATAAAATGCCTCACCAAGGAGGCAAACTGTGTTGGCAGCAGCAGTTTGAGACTTGATCTTCTAACAGGATAAAATATTTGTAGCTCAGGGCTGAACTGTGGGGACCTTGGTGCTCTCCGGGGTTGTTTCCTTCCTTATTTCATTATTTATTTTGTTACCCAAGGAGTCAACATGATCAGTGATTAGCACTGATGATGTTACTTGGTTGGGTGATGCAAACGTCTGCAAGAAGACAACCAACCTCAGAGAGCACCAAGGACCTCATGCTTGATCTTCTGCTCAACAAGCCCCCCGGTCTTAGTCTCTGGGCCCTTTCTTGTCTACAAAAAAGCTTTCTAGCTCGAGGAACCAACTGTCTTCTTGGCCTGCTATTGAGCTTTGTCCCGGCCAAGCAACACAGAAGGGTGGAGAACTTGGTCCGGCCTGGCCTGCCAAGTGGACCCCAGCAGGAGCTGCCTCTGAGGGCTTCTCTTCGTTGTCGCTGCTCAGCCTTCTCCTCCAGCCCTGCTCCGTTCCGCTCCTTCAGCAGGCGCAAGTCTGCAGAAACTCATGCTCTGCTGCTGTGGTTTACTCAAACGGAAGCTGGTGTTTGTCCTTCACGACAGCCTTCTGTACAAATTGTGAGGCCAACAATGGTTTAGGACATTTTTAGAAGCTGCCGTTGTCGGAACTCCGGAGCTGCTTTTTATAGAGCTTATCTGTGTTGCAGATCCCTATTCATAGCTAAACCTCTCCAAAGTCTTCTTGCTGTTGTGAGAACTTGCTACCCCGGTCCATTCAATTTGGCTCTCTTGAGCATCACAAGATAATCAAGGTATAATTTCTTCTTCTTTACCCTCCTTTTACTTCATCACTGAAAATTAAGAGGCCAAAAAAATAGACAGGAAATTTGCCAGATAATACAATTTTTTTTGAATGATAGCACAATTCTCTTTCTCTGTGTAATGAAATCATTTAACTCAGGGGTGCCCAACCTTGGCAACTTTAAGATGTGTGCACTTCAACTCCCAGAATTCCTCAGCCAGCATAGCAAAGTCACGACACAGCAAAGAGACATAAGCAATGTGTATTATTTTATTGTTTAAAATTATTAATATGCAATGCAAATGCCAACATGTTACACAAATTAATATTTAAAACTTTCAGAGAAAATGTTTTGTTGACAATCATTGTCTTACTTTGAGACTGAAAACTAATTAGGTGAAGAAATCTTAAAATAACAACATACCCAATGACATGGAACAGAGTAACTGCTTGAAAACTATCAGCTTTCGGAGAAGATGACTCTACAGGTTTAAAAATATCCTACTGGTTCGTCTTTTTTGTTTTGCGTTCTACGAGATGTTGGAAGCATCTCTTGAAGCCATCAAGACCAACCTGCTATTCCCTATATATGTCCATTTGCCCAGCTGTGCCAAAGACATAGGAGTTAAGGGTGCCCCTTAAGGCACTTGAGTGTGTCTGTCCACGTGCCCGGCGTTTCTGCCTGATTAAAGCAAGGCTTAAACCTCTGAGGTCACCTCTTAAGTTGCTGCTTCGATACACCTTTCTGCATCAGACATTTGCACAGAAGACGGGATCAGCAGCGGCTCCTCAGCCAAATCAAAGGAGCAGCCCAAAACAGAGAAACCAAGCCAGCTCCAGGAGAGGGGGCGAAACCATGGGATGAGATAGCGGAGGAAGCAAAGCTCCATCTGATGTGATGTGGTTATTCTTAGACTGTGCTGTAGCCAGAACGCACCACTTCCTCAGCCAGACTGCCTGTGATTTTGCAAGGTGCACAGGCACATTTGCTCATCTCATCTCTTACCTCTTGTAATGAGAGAGGTTCAGCAGCCCTGAAGCTTTATCCCTTCACACAGTTAATTTTTAATTGTAGGTGAAAGGGACCCGCGGGAAGCAAAATCTTCCTACAGAGTCAGGTCTTGCAATGACCTTTCACTCATGCAGAGATGTCCAATTTGTGGCACCAGTCCTCTGCCACGCCCTTACGAGAGTGCTGGAGATGAAACACGAGGAGCATTTTACAGGCTCTGGCCAGGAGCAAGGGTATTGCTCCACTGGGTCCCCGTCTACCATTGTTTTCCACCTCCAGATGCATCAGGATGGCAGATAGGCTGGGTTTTTTAAATTTATTTATTAAACTTACATGCCGCCCATCTCATTTTGCAAAGCGATTCTGCATGCCAAATACATTTAATACATTCCAGTTTATTCTTCTGAGTTCTGTTTGATTCCCAACCGACCTGGAAGGTGCCCGGTTGAGAAATGTTGCTCTCACCTGATGCCCAGTGGCAAATCCTGAGGCTGCTTCTGATATGGTAAGAATTGAAAGAAAAGCCGGTGCAAGACAGCGGGAGTGCAAAATTAACCTTTTCCTGACCGGGTACTTCTCTCTGGCATCCACACAGTTCTAAATTTCTATTTTCTAGGACTTCAGGCTAGGACTTTGCAAAGAGAAAACCCAGGAAAAGGGGAGGGGTGGACAGATTTGGCATCCCCTCTCTTATCAATGCACCCCCTCAATCTTACAGTCATGAATTTACAATGTCTGGCTTCCTTCCAGTTACGTCTGCAACAACCGAATTGCTGAAAGTGGCACAGAGCACCAGTCATGCTGGGGTGGAGGTACCCAAAGGAGAACAACTTTCCTCACCCTCACCAAAAAAAAAGTCCATCAAACAGCCTTACTTGTGGTCCAGCTTGTCTCAGCTTCCCATCCTGAGGTGGCTTCTTTGCTGCACCATGAAAGGCTCACAAATATCTGCCTCCAAAGGTTTCCTGGAGATCGGGCTGAACCTCAACAAGTCCAACGTCCGGAGGAACGACCAGAAGGCTGGTCAGTGGGGCAAGGGCAAGCTCCACCTGGGCCCAGAGCTCCCTGCAGACTGCAGAGGGCCTCCTTTTTGAAGAGCAGCCACCTGAGCAAAACACCCCCAGCTTCCTCAGCTGGGCGTCGGGAGATGGGCCTCGCTCCAGCCCGGCCCCTTAGCAGAAGACCGAGGGTCTAAGAGGCCCAAGCAGGCCATTTCCTCAAACCCAGACGGCGTCTAGCCTGAAATACAGCAGAGGCCTCTTTCCCGGCTCGTTTTCTGAGGGACACCTTATGCTCATCAGGCACGGGAGGACCCACCTGGGGTCACTAAACTGTCCGAGGTGCTGATAGGCCAGTTTGAAGGGGCTCCTTGGAAACTGCTCCCACCCCTCGGGAACAGGTGAGCCACTCAAGCAGCAGGCAGAGAGAAAGGCGGGGGGGGCGTCTCCTGAAAGGTGAAGGTCCCTGGCAGGTCGCAGCTAATAGAGGCTCCTTGGATTTTCCACGGCCCCGCCCCTTTTTTACTCTTCTCTGCAGGATTCCTTACTTAATTGGGGACCGCTTCCCCGGTTCTTTGCGAGGGAAAAGGGGAGCTCGCAAAGGGGCCTGGCCCACTCTGGAAGCGCAGCCGTCAGCCCGGGGGTCTCCTCTGGCCTGGCGAAGGGTGCGCGTCCGCTCTGAACCACGCGAGCGACAGCAGCATCACTGGTCAGCGATGCGCCATGCCACCGAAATGCCTGGGCTGCATTTGCCCCGGCTAAAACCTCTTGAGACCCGCTCTGGGTGGGGCCGGGGAGACGCCCACCCGCCGGTTCCACGTCAGTAATTTGAAGTTCAAAGGCAGCAGGCAAGTTACGCAAGGCTAAAAAGCTTAAAATTACACACGTGTATGCACGGTCAAAAGCAGGGAGAGAAATGAAAGCGGCCAACAAACACGAGGCAACGAAGGGTCTGCTCCGCCGGGGCGGCCCCGACCCTGCCCGTGCCCGTCCTCGGGCGAGGCGCTCTGCCTGGGCGCGGCTTGCGCAGCCCCTGAGCGCGAGCGGAGCGACGCCTCCCGGTTGCCGGCGGGGCCTCCCGGAGGTCCCTGCAAACCCCATCCCGGGGCGAGCTCGCCGGGGGACCTCCGGGGGATCTTCTGGCGCGCCCGGCCCCGTCCGGCCTCCAGCCTCGCCCTCCTCCCCAGGTCGGGCCCGGATTCTTCCGTGCCCGCCGCTCCCGCCTCCAGTGCCGGCCCGTTCGCACGTGCTCCGCGCCGAGCGAGGGAGAGAGCGCAGCGCGGCGCAGCGATGGGCCGCCACGGCTCCGAGCCGGGAGACGCACCTCCGAGGGAGGCCAAGACCCCTTTGCAGCGACCGCCCGCCCCGCGAGGCGCTCCGAGGCGGCCAGCCTCTCTCCGGCCGGCGGGCGAGATGCCAGGGGCTTCGGAGGACCTGCCGGAGGTTGCCAGGGCCGCCCCGGGAGC